>JAXIVJ010000364.1:260000-261068 GCA_036785665.1 Chirona hameri | reverse complement strand
CATACACATACACATACAATACACATACACATACACATACACATACACATCAGACACACATACACATACACATACACATACACATACATCAATACACATACACATACACATTCACATACACATACACATAGCACATACGACATACACATACACATACACATACACCACCAATACTATTCACCATACACATGCACATACATCGACACATACACATAGCACATACACATAGCACATAGCACATACACATACTCAGTCACGATATCATACCATACACATAGCTCATAGCACTACACATAGCACATACATCAGTAGTACACATACACATACACAATACACATACACATACACATACACATACACATACACATACACATACACATACACAGAACCTACATACACATACACATACACATACACATACACATACACATACACATACACATACACATACACAGTACACATACACATACACATACACATACACATACACATACCACATACACATACACATACACATACACATACACATACACATACACATACACATACACATACACATACACACACATACACATCACACATACACATACACATACACATACACTACACAAACACATACACATACACATACACAGACACAACACATACACATACACATACACATACACATACACATACACATACACATACACATACACATACCCATACACATACACATACACAACACATACACATACACATACACACATACACATACACCATACACATACACATACACATACACATACACATACACATACACATACACATACACATACACATACCACATACACATACACATACACATACACATACACAATACACACATACACATACACATACACATACACATACACATACACATACACATACACATACACATACACATACACATACACATACACATACACATACACATACACATACACATACACATACACATACACATACACATACACATACACATACACAAACACATACACATACACATACACATACACATACACATACACATACACATACACATAC
>JAXIVJ010000364.1:172500-257500 GCA_036785665.1 Chirona hameri | reverse complement strand
TCATACATAATTTGCACATGCCATCCGGAGTCGGCAAAATTTAACTGACTGACTCCGGCAAAACTTACCGACTCCAATAGACTCAGATTCCGAATCCGAGTCTGCAAGACTGCTTCCGACCGACCAATGACTCTCAGCCCGTCGGGCCTTAGGTCTGACAATGACCCTCTTAGACAAGCGTAAGGCCCTCTCAGATCAGACGGTGGTCATCTCTGGTCGACCGATGACCCTCTCAAAGAAGCGGAGGATCCTCTCTCAGGTACTTAGACCTATCTTAGGCCGGAAAAGCGCCCCCCCCCCCCTGGACGATTAAGGGTCCTTTGAAACTGGTCAACAGACCTTTCAGACAGGCATAGGGCCCTCTCATGCCTGACAGGTCATTTCAGAACGACAAGGAGCCTAAGGCTCTACGGCCTGGAAAATACTGTCTCAAACCAACTGAGGCCCCTCACAGAGCGCCGGGTTCTTTCCGACCTAGACAATGGCCCCCGAAGACCAGACTGGGACCCGCTCAGGCCTGGCAAGAGCCACTCGAGCCGGCCGATGACCCCCTCAGGCCGACTGAGTTCTCATTCAGGCCGACCAAGTGTCCCTCAAGTCGACCGAGAGCCCCCTAAGGTTCTCGGTCAGACAAAACAGGCACATTAGGGACCCTATAGGCCGACCGAGGGCCACTCAGGCCGACTAAGGGCCCCTCAGGCCAACCGAAGGCCTCCTCAAGCTGACCGAAGGCCTCTCAGGCCGAACAAGCACCTCCTCAAACTGACCGAAGGCACCTCAGGCCGAAAAAGGGACTTCTCAAGTCGACCAAGCCGACCGAGGGCCCTTCAAGAAGACCGAGATCCCCGTAAGGCCGTCAGAGGACCCCCTCAGGCAGACCGATGACCCCTTCAGGCGCCTGAGAGCCTCTCAGGCCGACCAAGGACCCTGCAGACCGAAAAGGGCCGCTTCAAGCTGGCTGAGGTCCCCTCAGACCGAACGAGAGCCACTCAGGCCGACCGAGGGTTCCTCAGGCCAACTGAGGGCTCCCTCAAGCTGACCGAGGGCCCCTCAGGCCCACTCAGGGCCTACTCACGCGACCGAGGTCCCGTCAGGCATACCGAGGGCCACTCAGGCCAAGCGAGAGCCACTCAGGCCAGCCGAGGGTCCCTCATGCCCACTCAGGGACCCTCACGCCGACTGAGGTTCCCTCAGGCATACCGAGGGCCACTCAGGCCAACTGAGGCCCCTCAAGCCGACAAAGGGTCCCTCAGGTCGACGAAGAGCCCCTCAGGCCGAACAAAAGCTCCTCAGACCGACCAAGGCCCCCTCAAGCCGGCCGAGGTTTCCTCAAGCCGATCGAGGGCCCCCAAATTAGACCGAGGGCCCCTCAGTTCAACCGAGCTCCCATCCAGGCCGACGAAGGACCCCTCCAGGCCGACAGAGGCCCCCTCAGGCCGAATAAGAGCTCGTCAGGCCCACTGGACCCCTCAGGCCGATCAAGGACCCACTCAAGCCGACCGAGGTTCTCTCAAGCCGACCGAGGGCTCCCTAGTCGACCCCTCAGGCGGATCAGGCCGACTGAGGCCCCCTCAGGCCGGCAGGGGAATCCTCAGGCCAAACAATGGCTTCCTAGGCCGACTGGAACCCCTCAGGTGGACGAAGGACTTCCTCAAGTCGACGGAGTGCCCCTCTGGTCGACCGAGCTCCCTTCCAGGCCCAACGACGCTCGCTCAGGCTGACCGAGGGCTGGTCAGGTCAACCAAGGACCCCTCAGGCCGACCTTGGTTAACCTCCTGGCAGAGCCATGGCCATCTAGCCCCCCCCCCCCCCCCCTGGCCACGAAGACCGGATGCTCTTTGATAGTTGGATTCCCTCGTTCCTCCGTATCAAACTAGTATTTTAGCACGGATGTTGGATATTTAGGATATTGCAATACCAGGGAGTCAAAAAGGCTGCATTAACTATCAGCCGTATTCCAGGCAAACAATACATTTACAACAAATTTAATTGAACACCATTTAAATAGAGCACTCCGATCGCTAATTCGCCATGCTCCCCCTCCGCTTTTCGCTAATCTGTACGCTTGAACCATGTATCTACGGACTTGTTAGCAGAAGAGAATCCATGCTACTAACTTACCCATTATATCATATTGAAAAGCAGTCGCGGATGGAATCACAATGCTTGTATAATCCTAAGATGGAATACTCCTAAGATGGAATCACATATTGCATATGATGAAATACGCAACATATGAAAAGAGAACAATATGTACGGGTAGTCCTTGAAATTTTGGAGGGGCTCACATTTGGGAAAACATTGGAGGGGGGGGGGGGGGGGGGCTCTCAGCTCAGCATTGGGGGGGGATCTCGGGCCCTCCCAAAGAGATATAAGGTTCCGCCCCTGTGACCTTTCGATATTCTCAGGCGGACATACCTGTGGATTTAGGGAAATATCAATCAGGTAGCCGTATTTAGAGACATCTGTTAATTGTTTTCAAATTATGTTAATGATGACAGAGTCATGTCATCAAATCTACAATTCCCGAATCCTGATGACTTATTTGATCCAATTACTTAATACATTGGCTTATATTGCATTGCATACGTTAACCCTCGCCACTACAGCGTCCGATCACTGCGTGACCGTGCAGGGGGTACGACCCCCCCCCCCCCTTGGCGTTTCGCACCCTAATTGAGCTAGAGCTACGATTAAAAAACGAGCGTGTTGCTTGTGACGAGAGGAAGCCATTGACCCCCGATTTTAAGGCCCTGAGTCATTAGGTGACCTCTGAGGTCATGTCAATGACCCAAAAATCATCAAAATTGTAAATACGTAGAAATTGAATTTAATCGAGCTAGAATCGTGAATGAACATATAATTATGCTAAATGGGTGCCAAATTTGAAATCAGCGTCACAAGATGTCATAGAAACTGCCAAATTCCAAAAAGGTCATGTCTGGTCATCTGAGGTCAGTGACCTCGGTTGACCTGTGGAAGCGCATGACCCCAGTGGAACATATAATTATGTAAAATGGATCCCATATTTCAAATCAGCGTCAGAAAATGTCACAGAAACTGCCAGAAGAAAAACAAAAGTCATCGGAGGTCATAATCCCAGTGGAAACCACAACTGTCACCTGGAAACACCTGTGCATATGCTCCTGAACAACAAACACTCGGAAACTGCACAAGTTACAAGGATCGATACTACTGGACGCCTGACATGAACTTGACAAAGGTCATAAGTCACGGGTCATGGGAGTTGGAAGTTCGAAATTTTCAGAGTTTGTGTCAAATTTTTACAAAGCAGGGTACTGAAAGTTTCATCGCAATCGATTGATATTTACGCGAGTTATTCCCCCAAAAACAAAGGAGGGGGGGGGGGGGGCATCCACCCTCCCCCCCCCCCACTGTACTGGCGAGGGTTAAAGGAAATAGTTCACCTTCAACATGGGGTTTTGAACTGAAATAGCAGTTTTGTAGCCCGTGTTGAGAAATCCTTATCTGCAACTTTTCTTGGCTGAAAAGACTCTCCAGCCGAAGATATTTGACTTTTTGACGAAGGAGTGCGGCGCATATATGATGTACCGTACCGTCCGAAAGTGCCAGCACTGCCAGGGAGCATGCGCAGATCAATAACGCACACCATAACATTAATAATTTACGACCTTCTGTCTTGAATTGGCGCGATGTAGGACCATTTTTGAAAAGAAAAAAAGAAACTGTATTACAAAATATAATAAAATCGTGTTCTGAAAAATGTTCCGAAGGTGGACTATTTCCTTTAAACAACGTGAGCTCTACCATTTTACTGAGTCGCCGCGCGAGCCTTGCTAGTCACCTTCTCGTATAGCCGTCTCGGGTCAGCAATATGCCGTGCCCGTCCTCCAAATATCACCTGTCCCGGGCCTTTCCGGGGTCGTGCTGTGACCTGTACCCTGTCTGGTGACTCGCCTGTGACCTGTCTGGTGACCCGCTGTGACCTGTATCCGGGCCTTTCCGGTGACCTGTACCCGGGCCTGCCTGGTGACCCACTGTGACCTGTACCCGGGCCTGTCTGGTGACCTGTACCCGGGCCTGCCTGGTGACCCGCTGTGACCTGTACCCGGGCCTGTCTGGTGACCTGTACCCGGGCCTGCCTGGTGACCCACTGTGACCTGTACCCGGGCCTGTCTGGTGACCTGTACCCGGGCCTGCCTGGTGACCCGCTGTGACTTGTACCCGTGACTGCCTGGTGACCCGCTGTGACCTGTACCCGTGCCTGTTTGGTGACATGTACCCGGGCCTGTCTGGTGATCCGCCGTGACCTGTACCCGGGCCTGTCTGGTGACCCGCTGTGACCTGTACCCGGGCCTGTCTGGTGACCCGCTGTGACCTGTACCCGGGCATGTCTGGTGACCTGTACCCGGGCCTGTCTGGCGACCCGCTGTGACCTGTACCCGGGCCTGTCTGGTGACCCGCTGTGACCTGTACCCGGGCCTGTTTGGTGACCCGCTGTGTCCTATACCCGTGCCTGTCTGGTGACCCGCTGTGACCTGTACCCGGGCCTGTCTGGTGACCCGCTGTGACCTGTACCCGTGCCTGTCTGGTGACCTGTACCCGTGCCTGTCTGGTGACCTGTATCCGGGCCTGTCTGGTGACCCGCTGTGACCTATACCCGGGCCTGCCTGGTGACCCGCTGTGACCTGTACCCGTGCCTGTCTGGTGACCTGTACCCGTGCCTGTCTGGTGACCTGTACCCGTGCCTGTCTGGTGACCCGCTGTGACCTATACCCGTGCCTTTCTGGTGACTCGCCGTGACCTATGACCTGACCCCGGTGCCGCAGTGGACACCCGGCTGGAGCGGTCGCTGGTGCAGCAGCTGGCTGAGCTCCGACAGCGCGTGCAGCACGCCGAGATGACCAACCGAGAGCGACGGAAAGACGTCATGGTGCTCAATCGGCAGCTGGACACTTACAGCGCCCCCGGTGAGTACCCAGGGAACAGTACGGGACACCGAACGCACACTTACAGCGTCCCCGGCGAGTACTCAGGGGGGAACAGTACGGGACACCGAACGCACACTTACAGCGCCCCCGGTGAGTACTCAGGGGGGAACAGTACGGGACACCGAACGCACACTTACAGCGTCCCCGGTGAGTACTCAGGGGGGAACAGTACGGGACACCGAACGCACACTTACAGCGCCCCCGGTGAGTACCCAGGGCACAGTACGGGACACCGAACGCACACTTACAGCGTCCCCGGTGAGTACTCAGGGGGGAACAGTACGGGACACCGAACGCACACTTACAGCGCCCCCGGTGAGTGCTCAGGGGGGCACAGTACGGGACACCGAACGCACACTGCTGAACGACACAGCTGCACACTTACAGCGTCCCTGGTGAGTACTCAGGGGGAACAGTACGGGACACCGAACGCGCACTTACAGCGCCCCCGGTGAGTACTCAGGGGGGCACAGTACGGGACACCGAACGCACACTTACAGCGTCCCCGGTGAGTACTCAGGGGGGAACAGTACGGGACACCGAACGCACACTTACAGTGCCCCCGGTGAGTACTCAGGGAGATACAGTACGGGACACCGAACGCACACTTACAGCGTCCCCGGTGAGTACTCAGGGGGGAACAGTACGGGACACCGAACGCACACTTACAGCGCCCCCGGTGAGTACTCAGGGGGGAACAGTACGGGACACCGAACGCACACTTACAGCGCCCCCGGTGAGTACCCAGGGAACAGTACGGGACACCGAACGCACACTTACAGCGCCCCCGGTGAGTACTCAGGGGGGAACAGTACGGGACACCGAACGCACACTTACAGCGCCCCCGGTGAGTACCCAGGGAACAGTACGGGACACCGAACGCACACTTACAGCGCCCCCGGTGAGTACTCAGGGGGGCACAGTACGGGACACCGAACGCACACTGCACAGTGCGTCTGGTGAGTACACAGTGCTGGCCTCAGCACCGCCCACCAGGCGTGCAACGTCGTAACACATATTTTAATAATACACCCAAGCACAGAGCGGTATATTGAATGTGTAACTGCTTACAACACAAATTTCAGTTATTTGTACGGTAGATAATGTTCACCATGTCATTACGTGGAATAGCAAAAACACAAAGTTAATTTTCCTGGAAAATGAGGAGCTTGTATGTTATAAGAATCGGTTACCAGCAGAACTTACATAACCACGTGGCTTTATCGAATGTGTCATCGCGTGACTCGGCGGCAACGCGGGCCGCTGGCGGTCACCCTGTCACGTGACCGAACCGGCCCTCCCCTCCCTGTCGGCCGGTCGCGGCAGAGGCGCACCCAGGGCTCACCGGACGGGAAAACCGGCCCTCCCTCCCTGCCGGCCGGGCGCGGCAGAGGCGCACCCAGGGCTCACCGGACGGGAAAACCGGCCCTCCCTCCCTGCCGGCCGGGCGCGGCAGAGGCGCACCCAGGGCTCACCGGACGGGAAAACCGGCCCTCCCTCCCTGCCGGCCGGGCGCGGTAGAGGCGCACCCAGGGCTCACCGGACGGGAAAACCGGCCCTCCCTCCCTGCCGGCCGGGCGCGGCAGAGGCGCACCCAGGGCTCACCGGACGGGAAAACCGGCCCTCCCTCCCTGCCGGCCGGGCGCGGCAGAGGCGCACCCAGGGCTCACCGGACGGGGAAATCGGCCCTCCCCTCTGTCGGCCGGGCGCGGCAGAGGCGCACCCAGGGCTCACTGGGCGGGGAACCGGCCCTCCCCTTCCTGCCGGCCCGGAGCGGCAGACGCGCACCCAGGGCTCACCGGGCGGGGGAACCGAGGATAGCGCCGGCACACGCGACGGTCAACGAACGGAACTGCATATACGCCGCCTCAGCATTTAAAGTCTCAAGCCTAGAGCCTACTAGAGGTATCACACGAACTCGGCAATTTAAAGTTTCTCGCTTTCAAAGAGACTTGGCTCGGGACCTCCCCAATTCGTTTCCTCGCGACGCCTGACTATCAGCTGGTGCGTGCTAACCGGCCGGACGCCTGCGGGCGCGGCAGCGTGTCAGTGCCTGCCGGGACAGAGCGGATGTATGAGGCGCTGGAGGAAGGCTGCGTCGTCCCGCCCCACGGGCATAGAATACTAGGAAAAGCGGAAATGACGCGTCAACACAGGGCCAATGGGAGGCAGTTTTCAGCTGGCTAGTTTTTGTTAAATATTCTACCTAACGGTAAAGTTTCATACTTTGTCATTAATCCTGATTTCAAACTTCAATTACCAAAAACACATCGACATCTGTTAGAAATTACAGAAATAAGTTTCGCTAAGGTGGCGATGCTGAGGAATAGGCCTTACGGAGCTAAGGTGGCAATGCTGAAGGAATAAGCCTTACGTAGCTAAGGTGGCGATGCTGAAGGAATGGGAGCTTTTTGGCGTATAACTTGGCGCACGACAGACAAGTAAGTCACCGCCATTACTTGCTGTTAGTTTTGTTTACAATTCTGATTCAAGGATAGGCTTTTGCCGGTATGTCGTCACAACTCATTTTGGTGACAAGGTTCTTGTGACGTCACAGGTAAAAATATTAATATTTTGAAAATTATACCCAATTGGTATTTTTTCTCGCAAAAACGAATGCCAGAACTATAATAAGGACACTCGTTTTCATAATTCCACCTACCTTTCCCAAGATGAAATATTCCCTTTAACTACGAATAAGATCAACAAGAAAATATCGCAACATTACGGTCTCACACATTAGTCATTACATTTAGTAGCCGCGTATCCGCCGATTTTATCCAGTTCCACAGTTTATCCAGTTGCCGCAGTTGCCCCTCCCCTTACCCCCAAATCATCAGCTGACGTACCATTTTCAAGATGGCCTCGATCGGCGCGCGCCTGTCCCGCCTCGGCAGCAGCAGGGACCCAGGGCTGCCATCACTATGGACCCCCGGCTCTGGTAGATCCAGCACGGCCGAAATAAGTAAGGTCGAGGTCGAGCATGGCAGGCATCGATGGCCCCCTCGATCCATCCCAGAGCCGGCAAAGTGACTGGTGACTGGTGACTGCTGTTCGGTTCCAGCTACCGTCTGCAGTGTGCACCACTGTCTTGTGATGCACTCATGGCGTGCACACTCCACAATGTCCACATGACCATGACATTTGGAGTCGTTGGCTAACCAGCGGCTCAAGGGCGCCGTGTTACAACGTGTTGTATGGGCGATCATAACCCCAATAACCATTTAACCAACAGCCCGATACGGGGGTGTTCTTGAGACACGGGTGCATTGAATTACCTCAGGTGTTCAATGTACAGTGTGCCATTGTGTTGTATTACTATCAAAGCGATGTAATTCAAACAAGGCAATAACTTTCGTTTAAGGCACAGAACGTGATCATTGACCATATTTTGTATTTCATAAAGTCAGCAGGATAATTTTGTTTTTAGTAATAGTCGAAAGGGATTTAAATACAAGAGCTTATAAATTTATTACATTATTTTTAAATCATGGCTATCTCACGTGTATAGTGTGACTACTAATCGTTAAGTTAACCCGCGCACTGCAGGGGGTTTGCGCCGAACACGAACTGCAGGGGAGGGGGTGATTTTCGCCCCCGTGATATCTCGAAAACTACGCTACGTAGCGACAAGCGGAAAACGGAGTTTGATAGCTTGATACAAGTTCTATCGAAAGTATTTCAGTATCTGTTTAGGTCAGGTCAAAATTGAGGTCACCAGAGGTCATCAAAGGTCAAATTTTCCAGTTTGTGTCCTGTTTTAGGACTTCGCTCCAGAAACTCCTACATATTTCGGGAACTATGCTGGCTAGAAACAAACGGGAAAAAGCGATCGCCAGCCATTGAAATTTGCAATCGACAACATGTCCTCAAATTTGATCTGGGGTCAATATTTGAGACTCCAAGAGGTCAAAAAGGGGGAAAATGCTGCTTTTTGCTAAACCGTTTTTCGCTAATAACTTTTAAGCTAATCAAGCTAACGGAAAACTGTTTACGCCATTGTATTTGTCTCGTCAAGGCGCGTCGAATGCTATACATGGTGACCCAGCCAGGTCAACTTAAAAATTTGACCACACGTCACGTGACCTTGACCTGAGGCCAAGACCCAAGTAGGTCATGTTGCATATAGGGAGACGTGTCTCGACGAGACAAACGCACTTATGTCGGTTTTACTTCTATCTTCATTATGTCGCGAGTTTTGACAAACAAGTGATGGTGAACTCGGATGACCTCAAATGACCCCATAGGGGCCACTGAACAAAACTTACACTTGGATCATCAAGAACATCCTATAATAACATGATCCAGAAGTAATTGGACTAATAGCATGCATATCCTAGAAATAGGAAGCATTTTAATATTTCCCCCATTGACTCATTATGGGGAGGTCACGAAATTGGCCTGGCCTTAGGTCACCGATATCAAAATTACGAGATATACGAATTGTAAGTACTTATGCCTCATGACACCCTGTAAGTTTCAAACTGATCGGTGAGAAACTCTGGGGCTTTGACACAACTGCAAACGTTTTTGGAGGTGGGGTCACTTGACCTGGTCTGGTGACCTGACCTGAGATGACCCGAGGTCAACTTTTTTCTCGAAGTGTGCGCAATTGATGTCCAAACAGATTGATGTCCAAACAGGTGTGCCAAAACTCGGCGGCGCTGCACGCCACCCCCTGCATTGCGCGGGTTAAGAAAACAAAGCTATGTAGTGACATATATAGCATCTTTCGAGTTTTCCAGGGAAGATAATAACACTAGTAGAGGTTGATTTTCCATTGGGTCCGCAGTGCAGGAATATTTTTATATTTGCACTCCGCTGAGATGCAAAGATAAATAGGTTTAATACACGTTCAACGATAAAGTGAAAGAATGTGTTATCTTTGCATCCCTCTGAGATGACCCGCTGCCTAAGGTCATGTGAGTTCCGATGAAAAATCAAGTACTGAACTGAACTGGACTGAATCAACATCTACTTATAAATATATAGAATTCTTCATGTATCCCTCGTGGAAGATAGGAAATCTTTCCCGCGCGCGTTCCTGAAAAAAACTCGCTCCTTCGTCGCTTGGTTTTTCAGTCACACGCTTGGAAAATATATCCTTTAGGCCTGAGGCCTGTTCGGCATCTAAGAATATTCGACTGCACATGTGCAGTAAGGCGCACTGAGCCTGGGTGGAGGCTAACTGGCGAATGACGTCAGAAACTATGACGTCATATCCCGTCATGCACCTCAGAATGTCTAAGCCAAAAATGTATGGATGTGGCCGATTTCGGAATACAATTTCGGTAATATTGGCGCCGGCGACAAAATAAGCGGGCACATATCGCGGAAACTGGTTGATTTTGAGAAGAGAAGATGAAGCAACTCACCTCATCGGCTGCTAATCACGGTCTTCGTTGACGTGATTCATGACAACGTCATCATCGCTACTTTCTTAGTCTTCCATGAGAGCATTGTTGATTAAATCAAACTTCAAAGAATTGAGGAATGCCTCTTCGCTTACCTTCCATCCCGATCACAATGTATACATCAATTATCATAAACAATTCAAAGGCACATATTTCAGGCGTCACAACGGGATTACAAGATAGCTACAATAAATCAAAAACAGACATCAGAAAGCTTATAGAAAGGCTGCTGTCATTTTGTATAGGCCACTTCTTCATTGCAAATGCAATTATACAAAGAATATTCAGCAAATCTATGACGTCTTCAAAAGTGTCATGACGTCACAGAAGGTGTGCCGTCACTTAAGCCAATCATATTCTTAGATACCTAACAGACCTCTGTTCGGCATATAATATTATTGGCTTAAGTGACGTCACACCTTCGGTGACGTCATGACACTTCTGACAACGTCATAGATAGGCCGAATATTCTTAGGACAATTGCATTTGCAATGAAGAAGTGGCCTATACAAAATGGTAGCAACCTTTATATAAGCTTTCTGATTTGTTTTCTGTATTGTAGCTATCTTGTAATCCCGTTGTGACGCCTGAAATACGTGCCTTTGAATTGTTTATGATAATTGATGTATATATTGTGATTGGGATGGAGGGTAAGCGAAGAGGCATTCCTCAATTCTTTGAAGTTGTATTTAATTAACAATGCTTTCATGGAAGATCAAGAAAGTAGCGATGATGACGTTGTCATGAATCACTTCAACGAAGACCGTGATCGTCAGCCGATGAGGTGAGTTGCTTCATCTTAATCTGCACCAGTTTCCGCGATATGTGCCCCCCTCATTTTGTCGCCGGCGCCACCATCGTCAAAATTGTATTCCGAAATCGGCCACATCCATAAATGTTTGGCTTAGACATTCTGAGGAGCATGATGGGCGATGACGTCGTAGTTTCTGACGTCATTCGCCAGTTAGCCTCCGCCCAGGCTCAGTGCGCCTTACTGCGCATGTGCAGTCGAATATTCTTAGATGCCGAACAGGCCTCTTATCTTCCACTCGGAGCCATGAAGAATCCTCTATATCTTTCCTGACACCAGCAAAAACCGAGTGCCGAAGGCACGAGTTTTCTTTCTGTGACACTTTTTCTGTGGTACTCACATATCCTCATATTTGACAACATGAAAATAACCTGAAATCTCGAGCTGCATCTTTGCACCCTGCAGGATGCAAAGATAAGGATATTTTAGCAGCATACAGATGTTAAAGATGAACCTCAAATATGAAGATATTTTTATTTACCCGAGAAAACTCGAAGGATTTCATATCTTCATATTTGACAACATGAAAATAAACTCAAATCTTGAGCTGCATCTTTGCACCCTGCAGGATGCAAATATATATTTTGTTTTCTTCAGCATACAGATGTTAAGGATGAACCTCAAATATGAATATAATTGTGTATGTTAATGACTGTTAATATCAGATAAAGCTTGCAGACTTGCTAGATTATTCGTTGTAATTATATTTTTTGCAGTAAATCGAATTCAATGACA
This sequence comes from Chirona hameri, assembly GCA_036785665.1. Taxonomy (NCBI): domain Eukaryota; kingdom Metazoa; phylum Arthropoda; class Thecostraca; order Balanomorpha; family Balanidae; genus Chirona; species Chirona hameri. The sequence continues at coordinate 245,567 of JAXIVJ010000364.1, read as the reverse complement.
TTGCGCAAAACAGCATAGGTACTATATAGTCATATTTCGCCACTTAAAAAGGGGCTCTACTCACACTTCGCACTGTACACATGTCCAAAGAACACCCCCTCGATATCTTATTGGGCGGATACTATGCAATTGTTTCAAAGTTACGCTGTTCTAAAAGCTATAAGAAAAGTTGTTTACTTCTTTGAGGCCATTTTATATTTATCAATGTTTATGTTAACATATTTGTGACGTCTGTCAATCTATGGACGCATAAATTGATCACTCACATGTTTCGTGATTGTTGCGAATGTTAAAATAATGTAGTTGTAATCGAATATTGATGTTTCTAAAACGACAGGAATTTATTGAAGCAGAGGTGCGATTGGAAGTTTTTTTTTGTGTCCCGGCGGGATGGTGTGTTTAACTTGTGCATTATATTTTGGTGCGCTTGACAGAAAAGCAAGGTCATCAAAAAGAGATCAATGAACTTGACGGCGTTCGGTCTATTACCACTCTACTACTGTACTACCAGTAAAACGCCTTTTTGGGCGATGACCGAGCGGGCGCGCTCTGGTAGAGCTAAAACAGGTTTGAAATATGAAACGGTAAGGGAGCACACGTGGTAGTAACACATAGTCCTTTTAGTCCTCCATAAAAATTGCCAGGCCTCCATGCATGCCAACATAAAAATTCAGTTTTATTAAATTTTGCATGGTCTCCTTTCTCGAATCCGCCAAAAGGGAGTACGTCCTGAGCGCTCCATGCTTCATCGTATAAATTGATGCCTGGATAAATCAAGCCATTTTTGATCAATAATGATTTTTTGTTCATTTCGACGTTTGCATGTGCCACGCGCTGTGGTACCACCGCTATCAGAACGCACCATACCAAGATCAAAATTGATTTGATGGTCCTATCCAATGGGGAAAACACTAACTCAATCAGAGCAGTGGTTGCAAAGTTATTTGCTTCCGAAAAGCGTCCGTACGGACGGTTCGGGCCGGGTCGGGCCGGTTCGGGTTGGGTCAAATGTAAATATGTCTAAGTAAGTTGACGAGAAACATCACGGGCGCTTCGCGCCCGCTCGGTAATGAAGTTATTTAGCAAAACTAATGCTGTCGGAATTCAGTTAGCGTTTATGCGTTAGACGTTTATAAAGTCAAGAAATCATACGTTTTAACCGAAGGTTGTTTAACTTATAACCGGTAGAGTTTAACGTTACTGACATAAGCAATGCGTAACAGAGTAGCCTTGTCCATTGTTTTATGTGAGGCAGGCTCGATTGGTTACAGATAGGTGAATGTGGGTTTTGTACAAGGTGCACAGTATTGTATTTAACGACTTCGGGCCATCCACACACATTGTGGCTATTCCTAGCCCTGCGTCACGAGACATAAAACAGTAGGTACATGGGGAAACAGGGAGTTGACATTCATACTCAGATACATACCGGATAAAACAATGGTGCACGGCTTGCAAAACTATGCATCGACACAAAATAGACAAACTGGTAATGTGCAAACAATAGCACAGACAAAGCATGGTTGTTAGTTCACACCTCGGCCTTTCATGTACACCCGCAAGTTCCGTTTAAATGAGGCAGGTCTCAGACCAGTTAGTTCGGTCGGTAAACTGTTGTAAAGACGAGGGACTCGGTAGGAAAACTGACGTCTACCGGGTTCAGTGCGGATGCGAGGTATATGGAACTGCTGGTCCTGTCGTGTGCGCCTATTGTGATGTGCAGCATTTCGGCTAAATAGCGAGGCCAGAAATGCAGGTTCCTCCCACCACCGTGCACGTTGGGCCAGAGTGAGAGAGTGATATTTTGATAACTGTATGGAGGTGAGCCACCCTGGGCCACTCAAAACGTCCGAAATATGGTCAAATTTACGCCATCCAGATACCACCCTGGCACAAAAATGTATCACTCTTCGGAGCTGCCTGTAATTTATGTCTGAGCAGTTGACAAAAACGGTTATACAGTAACGTACGTGTGACATAACCAAACCGTGGACGATAGTGGGAACCACGTTTCGCGGAAGATAATGCCGAATGTGACTGAATCCGATCAGTAGCCCGAAGCATTTCCGGACAACATGCGCGACGTGAGCGTCCCACGACAGGCACGGGTCAAAAATCACGCCCAGGTTTCGCACCGGGCGTTCCGGACCAATAGTCTCCCCACGGAAGCATATATCGATTGGTGGTACGTTACGGAGGTTCTGCCGGCTGCCGAACACCACCAACTGCGTTTTAGAAACCTTCACTTTTAGACAGTTCGCTCTGAACCACATGTCAAGGGAGGAGAGGGAGCGTTCCATGCGATCAACCAGTGCACCGATGTTATCTTTCCTGCCGGATACTCGTATCTGCGTGTCATCGGCGTACTGTATAGCATGTGACTCAGGAACAAAGTAACTCAAGTCGTTGGCGAATACGCTGTACGACAACGGCCCGAGGGCAGAAGCCTGGTAAACGCCTATACTGTTTGGAAGCGGCCGGGACAGGTACTTGCGTCCGGAGCTGGGATCAGCGATGGATACACTTTGGGTGTGATTGGTAAAGTAGGACCGAAACCATTCAGCATCGACTCCATGCATTTGTAATTTAGTCAGAAGTTTAGTGTGCTCGATGACGTCAAAACATTTACTTAAATCGATCAGACAGAGGAGAGTAAGATCCCCCCCCCCCCCCCTGTATGTTGAGGACAAGATATAATCGGACACACTGATCAGGGTGGTTTCGGTAGAATGACCTGGCCTAAATCGATGCTGAGCAGGAGAAAGTAAATGATTTTGGGAGAGGTAGGCATAGAGTTGATGCTGTACGATTCGTTGGACAATTTTGGCCATGGCAGGGACATGGCCAAAATTGACATGGACAGTAACTTAGGAATATCATGGAATAATACTTATCTAGCGAAAATATACTTACACTTATCAAAAAATACTTATCAAACGATTTCGCCAACGAAACGAAAATAATTATAGCATCACCCCTGGTATACGTTGTGTGGTAATTTGTGAATTGTGCTGTCCCTTGTCGTTATTTCTCTATTTCAACCTGTCTGAAGAGTAGCGCAGCGCCCAGCTGGCAGCAGCGCACCGCAGACAACTCATTCATTACGACGGGCTCTGAAAAGCCACGGCCATACTGTGGATGTTCCCGAATAAAGTCCGTCTATATATGTACATAGACTTTATTCGGGAACATCCACAGTCAGCACAGGAATGTCTATGACATTCCTGTGCTGCCTCACTCTGCAGCTACCCTAGCCCAGCCTGATCCGCGGCCGGATCTGTCTGTATACCGAGCTGCAAACGGCTGTCGGTGGTGAGCTGGTGAGCTCTCGCCACGTGGCTCCAGCCGCAGTACCGCGCTGTCGGTGGTGAACTCTCGCCACGTGGCTCCAGCCGCAGTACCGCGCTGTCGGTGGTGAGCTGGTGAACTCTCGCCACGTGGCTCCAGCCGCAGTACCGCGCTGTCGGTGGTGAGCTAGTGAACTCTCGCCACGTGGCTCCAGCCGCAGTACCGCGCTGTCGGTGGTGAGCTGGTGAACTCTCGCCACGTGGCTCCAGCCGCAGTACCGCGCTGTCGGTGGTGAGCTGGTGAACTCTCGCCACGTACTTCCGGTAGCCCGTCACTTCCAAAACTACTTGCAAAACTCTCACAGATTCACTGGTGTTTATTAAATCGTAGTCCTGTGCAGGCTCTGGTGGGTCCGCTCCTCCGGCGGGGCGCGCGGTGTATGATCTGCTGCGCGCGATGACCAGTGATACGGCGGCGGTTGAGTTATTAGGTACCTGATGATATGTGTTAGAGTTGGCGCCTAGAGTCAAGCTCCCCAGCTTTTGCGCCAACTCTACCTTATGTATGCCATATAAATATGTTATAAAACAATAAACATGTTAATGATGATGACGTGGCTCCAGCCGCAGTACCGCGCTGTCGGTGGTGAGCTGGTGAACTCTCGCCACGTGGCTCCAGCCGCAGTACCGCGCTGTCGGTGGTGAGCTGGTGAAATCTCGCCACGTGGCTCCAGCCGCAGTACCGCGCTGTCGGTGGTGAGCTGGTGAACTCTCGCTACGTGGCTCCAGTCGCAGTACCGCGGCTGTCGGTGGTGAGCTCTCGCCACGTGGCTCCAGCCGCAGTGCCGCGCTGTCGGTGGTGAACTCTCGCTACGTGGCTCCAGTCGCAGTACCGCGCTGTCGGTGGTGAACTCTCGCTACGTGGCTCCAGCCGCAGTACCGCGCTGTCGGTGGTGAGCTGGTGAACTCTCGCTACGTGGCTCCAGCCGCAGTACCGCGCTGTCGGTGGTGAGCTGGTGAACTCTCGCTACGTGGCTCCAGTCGCAGTACCGCGCTGTCGGTGGTGAAATCTCGCCACGTGGCTCCAGCCGCAGTACCGCGCTGTCGGTGGTGAGCTGGTGAACTCTCGCTACGTGGCTCCAGCCGCAGTGCCGCGCTGTCGGTGGTGAACTCTCGCTACGTGGCTCCAGTCGCAGTACCGCGCTGTCGGTGGTGAGCTGGTGAACTCTCGCTACGTGGCTCCAGCCGCAGTGCCGCGCTGTCGGTGGTGAACTCTCGCTACGTGGCTCCAGTCGCAGTACCGCGCTGTCGGTGGTGAACTCTCGCTACGTGGCTCCAGCCGCAGTACCGCGCTGTCGGTGGTGAGCTGGTGAACTCTCGCTACGTGGCTCCAGCCGCAGTACCGCGCTGTCGGTGGTGAGCTGGTGAACTCTCGCTACGTGGCTCCAGTCGCAGTACCGCGCTGTCGGTGGTGAACTCTCGCTACGTGGCTCCAGCCGCAGTACCGCGCTGTCGGTGGTGAGCTGGTGAACTCTCGCTACGTGGCTCCAGCCGCAGTACCGCGCTGTCGGTGGTGAGCTGGTGAACTCTCGCTACGTGGCTCCAGTCGCAGTACCGCGCTGTCGGTGGTGAAATCTCGCCACGTGGCTCCAGCCGCAGTACCGCGCTGTCGGTGGTGAGCTGGTGAACTCTCGCTACGTGGCTCCAGTCGCAGTACCGCGGCTGTCGGTGGTGAGCTCTCGCCACGTGGCTCCAGCCGCAGTGCCGCGCTGTCGGTGGTGAACTCTCGCTACGTGGCTCCAGTCGCAGTACCGCGCTGTCGGTGGTGAGCTCTCGCTACGTGGCTCCAGCCGCAGTGCCGCGCTGTCGGTGGTGAACTCTCGCTACGTGGCTCCAGCCGCAGTACCGCGGCTGTCGGTGGTGAGCTAGTGAACTCTCGCTACGTGGCTCCAGCCGCAGTACCGCGCTGTCGGTGGTGAGCTAGTGAACTCTCGCTACGTGGCTCCAGTCGCAGTACCGCGCTGTCGGTGGTGAGCTAGTGAACTCTCGCTACGTGGCTCCAGCCGCAGTGCCGCGCTGTCGGTGGTGAGCTGGTGAACTCTCGCCACGTGGCTCCAGCCGCAGTACCGCGCTGTCGGTGGTGAGCTGGTGAACTCTCGCTACGTGGCTCCAGCCGCAGTGCCGCGCTGTCGGTGGTGAGCTAGTGAACTCTCGCTACGTGGCTCCAGCCGCAGTACCGCGCTGTCGGTGGTGAGCTGGTGAGCTCTCGCCACGTGGCTCCAGCCGCAGTACCGCGCTGTCGGTGGTGAGCTAGTGAACTCTCGCTACGTGGCTCCAGCCGCAGTACCGCGCTGTCGGTGGTGAGCTGGTGAGCTCTCGCCACGTGGCTCCAGCCGCAGTACCGCGCTGTCGGTGGTGAGCTAGTGAACTCTCGCTACGTGGCTCCAGCCGCAGTGCCGCGCTGTCGGTGGTGAGCTAGTGAACTCTCGCTACGTGGCTCCAGCCGCAGTACCGCGCTGTCGGTGGTGAGCTAGTGAACTCTCGCTACGTGGCTCCAGTCGCAGTACCGCGCTGTCGGTGGTGAACTCTCGCTGCGTGGCTCCAGCCGCAGTACCGCGCTGTCGGTGGTGAGCTGGTGAACTCTCGCTACGTGGCTCCAGCCGCAGTACCGCGCTGTCGGTGGTGAGCTCTCGCCACGTGGCTCCAGCCGCAGTGCCGCGCTGTCGGTGGTGAGCTGGTGAACTCTCGCTACGTGGCTCCAGCCGCAGTACCGCGCTGTCGGTGGTGAGCTAGTGAACTCTCGCTACGTGGCTCCAGCCGCAGTGCCGCGCTGTCGGTGGTGAGCTAGTGAACTCTCGCTACGTGGCTCCAGTCGCAGTACCGCGCTGTCGGTGGTGAACTCTCGCTACGTGGCTCCAGCCGCAGTGCCGCGCTGTCGGTGGTGAGCTGGTGAGCTCTCGCCACGTGGCTCCAGCCGCAGTACCGCGCTGTCGGTGGTGAGCTGGTGAACTCTCGCCACGTGGCTCCAGCCGCAGTACCGCGCTGTCGGTGGTGAGCTGGTGAACTCTCGCCACGTGGCTCCAGCCGCAGTACCGCGCTGTCGGTGGTGAGCTAGTGAACTCTCGCTACGTGGCTCCAGCCGCAGTGCCGCGCTGTCGGTGGTGAGCTGGTGAACTCTCGCCACGTGGCTCCAGCCGCAGTACCGCGCTGTCGGTGGTGAGCTGGTGAACTCTCGCTACGTGGCTCCAGCCGCAGTACCGCGCTGTCGGTGGTGAGCTAGTGAACTCTCGCCACGTGGCTCCAGCCGCAGTACCGCGCTGTCGGTGGTGAGCTCTCGCCACGTCGCTCCAGCCGCAGTACCGCGCTGTCGGTGGTGAGCTAGTGAACTCTCGCCACGTGGCTCCAGCCGCAGTACCGCGCTGTCGGTGGTGAGCTCTCGCCACGTCGCTCCAGCCGCAGTACCGCGCTGTCGGTGGTGAGCTGGTGAACTCTCGCTACGTGGCTCCAGCCGCAGTGCCGCGCTGTCGGTGGTGAGCTGGTGAACTCTCGCCACGTGGCTCCAGCCGCAGTGCCGCGCTGTCGGTGGTGAGCTGGTGAACTCTCGCTACGTGGCTCCAGTCGCAGTACCGCGGCTGTCGGTGGTGAGCTCTCGCCACGTGGCTCCAGCCGCAGTGCCGCGCTGTCGGTGGTGAGCTGGTGAACTCTCGCCACGTGGCTCCAGCCGCAGTGCCGCGCTGTCGGTGGTGAGCTGGTGAACTCTCGCCACGTGGCTCCAGCCGCAGTACCGCGCTGTCGGTGGTGAGCTGGTGAAATCTCGCCACGTAGCTCCAGCCGCAGTGCCGCGCTGTCGGTGGTGAGCTGGTGAACTCTCGCCACGTGGCTCCAGCCGCAGTACCGCGCTGTCGGTGGTGAGCTCTCGCCACGTGGCTCCAGCCGCAGTGCCGCGCTGTCGGTGGTGAGCTGGTGAACTCTCGCCACGTGGCTCCAGCCGCAGTGCCGCGCTGTCGGTGGTGAGCTGGTGAACTCTCGCTACGTGGCTCCAGCCGCAGTACCGCGCTGTCGGTGGTGAGCTAGTGAACTCTCGCTACGTGGCTCCAGCCGCAGTACCGCGCTGTCGGTGGTGAGCTAGTGAACTCTCGCCACGTGGCTCCAGCCGCAGTGCCGCGCTGTCGGTGGTGAGCTGGTGAACTCTCGCCACGTGGCTCCAGCCGCAGTGCCGCGCTACCGACCGGCTGACTGTGGTGGCGCAATGCGTGGTGAACTTCACCGGGCCAGTGGTCATGGCGGCAAACATGGTCTGACTCCGGACTGTTAGTTTCCCTGCTCTGGTCCTCGTGTGTTATGCCGTGCTTCTAAGGGTTTTATCTGTGTTAATTTGACGTTTCGCCATATAGACGCTTGAGTCATTCCAAAGTCCAAATCCAGGCCCAAGGGTGTCTTCATTCAAGGCTTTCAACTGTGTTTTATCTGATTAGTTTGGCGGGACTTATATCTCCATAGCAGCATACTGTCTGGTGTTTTGTCGAGAAATACGCATTTAGGTGATGCATATTTCATCGAACATGGTGATTGATGATGCCATCACCTTGATTGTCTTAATGTAAAGAAATCGTGTAACCTCTAAGGTGACCCAGCAAAGTATATGCTACATCAAAACGTCATTTTGGGAGCATGCTCCTGTTGGCTCCCCTGTTGCTCAAATGTTGTAAATAAATAAATAAACATCTCCGGACATACCTGTGCCTTACATACCGAGGAAATAACCATCAAATACCGTATTTTCAGCAAGTTCAACCCAAAAGTACCTGCCTGGAAAGTAGCTGGTGACTGCGGAAGTGCTTGGTGGAGCCAGAGCGAGGTTATATATGCGGGCCGGAGGCCTGCTGTTATGCCTGGACAGGTGCGTCGCCCAGTACCCCTCCCCTAGTCGGTGGTGGGTGGGGTGGGGGTGGGGGTGGGGGTGTGTGTCGGGTGGGTGTGTGTGCGGCTGGGGGGGGGGGGGGGGGCGTAGTATGCGCCCGCCCACCGCCCTCCAACCCGCTGACCCAGGCGGGGGAGGGGAAGGGGTCGGACGGCGCCGGAGACCCCACATCGATCCCTCCTTCAGCCTGCAGGCCTTCAGCGCCGCCCAGCGACATTTCTGACGCGCCGCGAACGTCTCTGACGCGCTGCGAACGTCTCTGACGCGCCGCGAATGGCGCGAATGGCTCTGATGGCACGGATTGGTCCCAATGCAACGCAGCGGAAAAGGTTATAGGTCGCGCTGGTGTCATTTCGCCTGGCTCAGGTGTAGGAGGATTGGGGTGCCCATTCGGCCAAGTTCAGTTGGGAAGGGATAGAGCCGTGTCAAAAGGTCAACACACGGGCTGAGAGCTCCTCATCCTGCCGAGCTGTGATGTTCTGCCCGAGCTGTGTGAGGGCTGCAGCTTCTGGTCACATCCTGCCGAGCTGTGATGTTCTGCCCGAGCTGTGTGAGGGCTGCAGCTTCTGGCCACATTCTGCCGAGCTGTGATGTTCTGCCCGAGCTGTGTGAGAGCTGCAGCTTCTGGTTACATCCTGCCGAGCTGTGTGAGGGCTGCAGCTTCTGGTCACATCTGCCCGAGCTGTGTGAGGGCTGCAGCTTCTGGTCACATCCTGCCGAGCTGTGAGAGAGCTGCAGCTTCTGGCCACATCCTGCCGAGCTGTGTGAGGGCTGCAGCTTCTGGCCACATCCTGCCGAGCTGTGAGAGGGCTGCAGCTTCTGGTCACATCCTGCCGAGCTGTGTGAGGGCTGCAGCTTCTGGCCACATCCTGCCGAGCTGTGAGAGGGCTGCAGCTTCTGGTCACATCCTGCCGAGCTGTGTGAGGGCTGCAGCTTCTGGCCACATTCTGCCGAGCTGTGTGAGGGCTGCAGCTTCTGGCCACATTCTGCCGAGCTGTGATGTTCTGCCCGAGCTGTGTGAGGGCTGCAGCTTCTGGTCACATCTGCCCGAGCTGTGTGAGGGCTGCAGCTTCTGGCCACATCCTGCCGAGCTGTGTGAGAGCTGCAGCTTCTGGTCACATCCTGTCGAGCTGTGAGAGGGCTGCAGCTTCTGGCCACATCCTGCCGAGCTGTGAGAGGGCTGCAGCTTCTGGTCACATCCTGCCGAGCTGTGAGAGAGCTGCAGCTTCTGGTCACATCCTGCCGAGCTGTGTGAGGGCTGCAGCTTCTGGCCACATTCTGCCGAGCTGTGTGAGGGCTGCAGCTTCTGGTCACATTCTGCCGAGCTGTGTGAGGGCTGCAGCTTCTGGCCACATTCTGCCGAGCTGTGTGAGGGCTGCAGCTTCTGGCCACATTCTGCCGAGCTGTGATGTTCTGCCCGAGCTGTGTGAGGGCTGCAGCTTCTGGTCACATCTGCCCGAGCTGTGTGAGGGCTGCAGCTTCTGGCCACATCCTGCCGAGCTGTGTGAGAGCTGCAGCTTCTGGTCACATCCTGCCGAGCTGTGAGAGGGCTGCAGCTTCTGGTCACATCCTGCCGAGCTGTGAGAGAGCTGCAGCTTCTGGTCACATCCTGCCGAGCTGTGTGAGGGCTGCAGCTTCTGGTCACATCCTGCCGAGCTGTGTGAGGGCTGCAGCTTCTGGCCACATCCTGCCGAGCTGTGTGAGGGCTGCAGCTTCTGGCCACATCCTGCCGAGCTGTGTGAGGGCTGCAGCTTCTGGCCACATCCTGCCGAGCTGTGTGAGGGCTGCAGCTTCTGGCCACATCCTGCCGAGCTGTGATGTTCTGCCCGAGCTGTGAGAGGGCTGCAGCTTCTGGTCACATCCTGCCGAGCTGTGTGAGGGCTGCAGCTTCTGGCCACATCCTGCCGAGCTGTGATGTTCTGCCCGAGCTGTGAGAGGGCTGCAGCTTCTGGTCACATCCTGCCGAGCTGTGAGAGGGCTGCAGCTTCTGGTCACATCCTGCCGAGCTGTGTGGGGGCTGCAGCTTCTGGTCACATCCTGCCGAGCTGTGTGAGAGCTGCAGCTTCTGGTCACATTCTGCCGAGCTGTGTGAGGGCTGCAGCTTCTGGTCACATCCTGTCGAGCTGTGAGAGGGCTGCAGCTTCTGGTCACATCCTGCCGAGCTGTGTGAGGGCTGCAGCTTCTGGTCACATCCTGCCCGAGCTGTGTGAGGGCTGCAGCTTCTGGCCACATCCTGCCGAGCTGTGTGAGGGCTGCAGCTTCTGGCCACATCCTGCCGAGCTGTGTGAGGGCTGCAGCTTCTGGTCACATCCTGCCGAGCTGTGTGAGGGCTGCAGCTTCTGGTCACATCCTGTCGAGCTGTGTGAGGGCTGCAGCTTCTGGCCACATCCTGTCGAGCTGTGTGAGGGCTGCAGCTTCTGGCCACATCCTGCCGAGCTGTGATGTTCTGCCCGAGCTGTGAGAGGGCTGCAGCTTCTGGTCACATCCTGCCGAGCTGTGAGAGGGCTGCAGCTTCTGGTCACATCCTGCCGAGCTGTGTGAGGGCTGCAGCTTCTGGTCACATCCTGCCGAGCTGTGTGAGAGCTGCAGCTTCTGGTCACATTCTGCCGAGCTGTGTGAGGGCTGCAGCTTCTGGTCACATCCTGTCGAGCTGTGAGAGGGCTGCAGCTTCTGGTCACATCCTGCCGAGCTGTGTGAGGGCTGCAGCTTCTGGTCACATCCTGCCCGAGCTGTGTGAGGGCTGCAGCTTCTGGCCACATCCTGCCGAGCTGTGTGAGGGCTGCAGCTTCTGGTCACATCCTGCCGAGCTGTGAGAGGGCTGCAGCTTCTGGCCACATCCTGCCGAGCTGTGTGAGGGCTGCAGCTTCTGGCCACATCCTGCCGAGCTGTGTGAGAGCTGCAGCTTCTGGCCACATCCTGCCGAGCTGTGTGAGGGCTGCAGCTTCTGGCCACATTCTGCCGAGCTGTGTGAGAGCTGCAGCTTCTGGTCACATCCTGCCGAGCTGTGTGAGAGCTGCAGCTTCTGGCCACATCCTGCCGAGCTGTGTGAGGGCTGCAGCTTCTGGTCACATCCTGCCGAGCTGTGATGTTCTGCCCGAGCTGTGTGAGAGCTGCAGCTTCTGGTCACATCCTGCCGAGCTGTGTGAGGGCTGCAGCTTCTGGTCACATTCTGCCCGAGCTGTGATGTTCTGCCCGAGCTGTGAGAGAGCTGCAGCTTCTGGCCACATCCTGCCGAGCTGTGTGAGGGCTGCAGCTTCTGGTCACATTCTGCCCGAGCTGTGATGTTCTGCCCGAGCTGTGAGAGAGCTGCAGCTTCTGGCCACATCCTGCCGAGCTGTGAGAGGGCTGCAGCTTCTGGTCACATCCTGCCGAGCTGTGAGAGAGCTGCAGCTTCTGGTCACATCCTGCCGAGCTGTGTGGGGGCTGCAGCTTCTGGTCACATCCTGCCGAGCTGTGAGAGAGCTGCAGCTTCTGGTCACATCCTGCCGAGCTGTGTGAGGGCTGCAGCTTCTGGTCACATCCTGCCGAGCTGTGTGAGGGCTGCAGCTTCTGGTCACATCCTGCCGAGCTGTGTGGGGGCTGCAGCTTCTGGCCACATTCTGCCGAGCTGTGTGAGAGCTGCAGCTTCTGGTCACATCCTGCCGAGCTGTGTGAGGGCTGCAGCTTCTGGTCACATCCTGCCGAGCTGTGTGGGGGCTGCAGCTTCTGGTCACATCCTGCCGAGCTGTGTGAGGGCTGCAGCTTCTGGTCACATCCTGCCGAGCTGTGAGAGAGCTGCAGCTTCTGGTCACATCCTGCCGAGCTGTGAGAGGGCTGCAGCTTCTGGTCACATCCTGCCGAGCTGTGAGAGAGCTGCAGCTTCTGGTCACATCCTGCCGAGCTGTGAGAGGGCTGCAGCTTCTGGTCACATCCTGCCGAGCTGTGTGAGAGCTGCAGCTTCTGGCCACATCCTGCCGAGCTGGGATGTTCTGAAATGCTGTCAGAATCTACGGCGCCCCTAAGCCCAAATCATTCCCTGTTGGAGTTTTTGCCTTTTGCCGGTCCCATGGCTTTTTAAATATTGCTGGGTGTATTGATTTCTGTATTGAAATTGTCGGCCACTTGAATGATAAGAATAGATGGTCTGAAACGGAATATGGTGTCAGCGCTCGGTACCACTGCAGGCGTGAGGCCTCCAACAACTACACTCTATGTATAATATTGGACATTGTAATTCCGTGGATATTGTAATTGCGTGTAATTGTAATTGGATATGTTGGTATCGTTTCGCTGTTTTGGCATGCGTTCCGTTGGAGCTGTGCATTTGATAGCAATGTTACATTCTCAGTAAAACACAATTTCGGAGTCAGGCCACTAAAGAGAGATTCAACCCTTGTCTGTGTCATCTGACGCAAGGGGCCAGTTGCATACAAGCAAAATACTACTATATATCCATGTTTTTACTCGAGTGAGTACAATAATACAATTTGATTACTAATTTTGATTATCGATTGATTTAAATTAATCATCAGAGTTCAATCCACTGCCAAGCATCATTGTTAGTTGCATTATTCAAGCGAGTACAATATCCTTTGTCCGCTGTTGGAATTTCATGTTGTTGAGTATGAATATAAACACGGTCTGACGGCAGTACAGTTTACATGTAACCAATCTCGGGTCCGGGTGTCGTGTACGGCCATTTGTCGGACATGTATCGGTCAATTCCGGTCCATTTCGATCCATTTCGTGTACCAGCTATGTTCTCAAGTTGTTGGGGCTTACTATTAACCCGCGAGTTACTGGGGGGGGGGGGCGGCTATTTTTTGCCCCTCCCCCCTCCCGTTATTTTGTAATAACTCCTAAACGAACACCGGTATCGTCACCAAACTTGCAGTCCCTTCTCTCACATCAATTCTACACATGTTGGCAAAAGGAAAAATATGAGGTTATGATAGGTCAACCGGGAATGACGTCAGAGTGACGTCATGTTCTTCGGTTTTTGTTGCAAAATAATGGTTTGCGGAAAACGCTGTCAAAGGTACGATGTTTAAGATAAACGCAATTGTCTTACATCAAATTACTGACAATCGACCGGGCTATGAAACTGCTATCTCGGATTTTTGAGTTTTTTTGAAATTCAAAATTTTGAGAAATCCAAATACATTTTTTTTAACAAAATTTCAAAGAAAAAATCAGAATTATCCAAAAACCGGAATATATGTGATCGAAACGTATGCGGTGAATATGTGTACCAAATTTAAAGTCGATATCTTTAAAAATGACCGAGTTATGACCTTTAAATGACAAAAATCGACCACTTCTCACAGCATTACTATGCATAAAAAACGCATTTCCATTTTTGCTTTTTACTTCTATTTGTATGGAACAAACAATGTTCTAAGGTCATTTTTCGCGTTCTAGACGAAAAACAAACCCATAAACATGTGTTACAACGCCTAATGACCGTAATCTGCAGTTTGACCTCGTGACCTCGGATGACCTTGACCTGACCCAAGGTCATAAACAGCTTAGAAAGGTACTTAGAAGTGTCAGACACACGAATCATACCGATTTATCGACAGCTTATGCGTTTAATGTCGCAATTTTGCGCGACAATTCCATCCATCGAGACTTTTTGACACGGTCAAACATTTTGTACTTGACCTGACCTGTGACGTCATCGGTGAAATCGAGGTCTACAATATTATGTTTCCCTCGACAAATTTCCCAGGGCTATCGAATGCCGTTTGAATTTTTACATTCGGTCCAGTAGTTCCGGAGATCAGAGGGGGGGGGGGAAATAGCCCCCCAGTAAGTCGCGTTATGAAATATACCCCAGTAACTCGCGGGTTAATGCAGCTCTCGCCGGTCACAGCGGGTCAGGCGGCTGTGCCGTAGACCACAATCAGCCTGACGCAACTGACAGTCTGGCATACGGTCCGCGCGCTGGTCACGCCGTCTGATGTGACGGCCGCGGGTCTGTGGCAGCTGTGACGGGTGACAGTCTATCATACGGTCCGCGCGCTGGTCACGCCGTCTGACGGCCGCGGGCCTGTGGCAGCTGTGACGGGTGACAGTCTGTCATACGGTCCGCGCGCTGGTCACGCCGTCTGACGGCCGCGGGTCTGTGGCAGCTGTGACGGGTGACAGTCTGTCATACGGTCCGCGCGCTGGTCACGCCGTCTGACGGCCGCGGGTCTGTGGCAGCTGTGACGGGTGACAGTCTGTCATACGGTCCGCGCGCTGGTCACGCCGTCTGACGGCCGCGGGTCTGTGGCAGCTGTGACGGGTGACAGTCTATCATACGGTCCGCGCGCTGGTCACGCCGTCTGACGGCCGCGGGTCTGTGGCAGCTGTGACGGGTGACAGTCTATCATACGGTCCGCGCGCTGGTCACGCCGTCTGACGGCCGCGGGTCTGTGGCAGCTGTGACGGGTGACAGTCTGTCATACGGTCCGCGCGCTGGTCACGCCGTCTGATGTGACGGCCGCGGGTCTGTGGCAGCTGTGACGGGTGACAGTCTGTCATACGGTCCGCGCGCTGGTCACGCCGTCTGACGGCCGCGGGTCTGTGGCAGCTGTGACGGGTGACAGTCTGTCATACGGTCCGCGCGCTGGTCACGCCGTCTGACGGCCGCGGGTCTGTGGCAGCTGTGACGGGTGACAGTCTGTCATACGGTCCGCGCGCTGGTCACGCCGTCTGATGTGACGGCCGCGGGTCTGTGGCAGCTGTGACGGGTGACAGTCTGTCATACGGTCCGCGCGCTGGTCACGCCGTCTGACGGCCGCGGGTCTGTGGCAGCTGTGACGGGTGACAGTCTGTCATACGGTCCGCGCGCTGGTCACGCCGTCTGACGGCCGCGGGTCTGTGGCAGCTGTGACGGGTGACAGTCTGTCATACGGTCCGCGCGCTGGTCACGCCGTCTGATGTGACGGCCGCGGGTCTGTGGCAGCTGTGACGGGTGACATCTCAGCTAGTGATGTCATTTTCCAAAAAAAAAATCTGACTGATTCTAGCTGAGACGACGTGAGCAACAAATCGGTTTCGGCTTGGACTTCCGTAATTTTTCGAGCTAGATACTGCTGGGCTTGGATTTGGTTTTGTGCCAATTTAGCGAGTGGCCTTTACAAATATGTTTCGATTTGTATCAAACTATACTATAATTTACGTCCAGTGAAGTAGTGTGTGCGTTACTGACGTTTCTGATGTTTGACATGTACAGTAGAATACAAATAATTCAAATGAGCTGTCTGTCTTTTAATCTAAGCAATGGTGTTGTATACGCTGAAGCATGCAGCGCTCAGGATGTACCCCTTTTGGCGGATTTGAGAAAGAAGATCATGACCAATTTAATCAAACTTAATTGTTATGTTGGCCTGGTAATTTTTATGGAGGAATAGCAAGGACTAAAAGGACTATGTGTTACTACCACGTGTCCTCCCGTACCGTTTCATATTTCAAAGCTGTTTTAGCTTTTCCAGAGCGCGCCCGCTCGGTCATCGCCCAAAAGGGCGTTTTACTGGTTCATACGACTCTCTATGAACGTGCATAGAGTGGTATAAACGTAACAGCTCTACTACAACAGAAGTCAGGATTTTATTTGAGTCATAATATTTATGTAGGAATGTATTGGTTTGAGAGTGTGGTTTCCGTAGTTTTAGGAGCAAAATAGTCGTTAATGTTATGGACAGCTTAATTTCAACCATAGTTTCGATTCTTTATTTATGTTCGCGTCTCCGGTATTGCAAAATATGGCACACAATTAAAAGTGGAAGAACATCCTGTAAATGTCACAGAGGGACACTGATAGTGACATTTGTCAGTTCGAACGAGTATGATTAATAATTTGACGCGAAAGAAAATATAGAAATGAAAATGTAAGAATTTGAGGTCTTTGAAGGTTATCATTCTTCGGGAATTACAGGCACATCATTAAGAAATTAAGAATATAATAATATAGGACCTTAATAATGCCTTTTTTGATCAAGAACTATTTTTGTTCATTTTGACGTTTGCGTGTGCCACGCGCTAACGTTTGCCACCTCTATTAGAACGCACCATACCAAAATTGATTTGATGGTCCAATGCAATGGTGAAAACCCGATCTCAATCGGAGCAGTGGTTGCAAAGTTATTAGCTTCCGAAAAGCGTCTGTACGGCCGGTTCGGGCCGGGTCAAATGTAAATGTCTAGTAAGTTGAGAAACCTCACTTGAAGGGCTTGAAGTTTGAAGCGCCCGCTCGGTAATAATCATGTTAACAGCTTTTCAACAGAAGTTAGTGTTTTATTTGCGTCATATGATTTATGTGTGGAAATGGGTATTGGTTTAAGAGGGCGGTAAACGTGGAGATTTCTGAAGTAACAAACAACCGAACGCGTTGTGCCCCCGGTCCCGAAGAACCAGGGGACGCGGTGTACCCCCGGTTCCGAAGAACCAGGGGACGCGGTGTGCCCCCGGTCCCGAAGAACCAGGGGACGCGGTGTGCCCCCGGTCCCGAAGAACCAGGGGACGCGGTGTGCCCCCGGTCCCGAAGAACCAGGGGACGCGGTGTGCCCCCGGTCCCGAAGAACCAGGGGACGCGGTGTGCCCCCGGTCCCGAAGAACCAGGGGACGCGGTGTGCCCCCCGGTCCCGAAGAACCAGGGGACGCGGTGTGCCCCCGGTCCCGAAGAACCAGGGGACGCGGTGTACCCCCGGTTCCGAAGAACCAGGGGACGCGGTGTGCCCCCGGTCCCGAAGAACCAGGGGACGCGGTGTGCCCCGGTCCCGAAGAACCAGGGGACGCGGTGTGCCCCCGGTTCTGAAGAACCAGGGGACGCGGTGTGCCCCGGTCCCGAAGAACCAGGGGACGCGGTGTGCCCCCGGTCCTGAAGAACCAGGGGACGCGGTGTGCCCCCGGTCCCGAAGAACCAGGGGACGCGGTGTGCCCCCGGTCCCGAAGAACCAGGGGACGCGGTGTGCCCCCGGTCCCGAAGAACCAGGGGACGCGGTGTGCCCCGGTCCCGAAGAACCAGGGGGTTCTTTAACGTGCCATGCCGCTAATAACGAGGCATGACACGACCGCCCACGACCTGGATCGAGAGCACCCTGAAATCGGCCATGGCCGGGGCTCGAACCCGGAGCCGTGGGTCGGGAGCCCACGATCTTATCCACTCAGCCGCGAGGCGGCAGACGCCAGGCGGACTGCGGGCGGGCGGACCGACCGCTGACTACTGCGTGTGGTGGGGCGGCTTTTGACCTGGTGGGCGTGGTCCTGGTGGCTAGCCCGATGGGGCGCACTGGAATGTGAGGTCGCGGGCCGCGGGGTCACGTGGTACGGACGTCAGCGGGCCTAGGACCAATGGGGTGCACTGGAATGTGAGGTCGCGGGGTCACGCCGCGGACGCTGGTCCGCATGTCTGTGGGTTGGCGCTAGAAGCCGCGTGTGCAGTACGGTTTGTCGCGGAGAGTGCGCTGTTGTTAACTTATTAAGCAAGATTGTTGTGTCTGGGTGGAAGGAGAACCAGTGTGCATTGCATACACTATTCACAGGTCAAAAATAAAATTGCCGAAGTATTTCTATATGCTCTGAAATATATCGTAAATATATAATGTCTTCCTTGATTTGGTCAAAAAAGTAAGCGGGCTAAGGCGGTAACGTCATTATTTTAATGCTATATAAAGCGACTTCTTAACCCGCGCACTGCAGGGGCTTTGCGCCGAACACGAACTGCAGGGGGGTTGATTTCCGCCCCCCCCCTGAGATCTCGAAAACTACGCTACGTAGCGAGAAGCGGAAAACGGCATTTGATAGCTTGATACATCTTCTATAGAAAGTATTTCAGTATTCTTTTAGCTCACGTCAAAATTGAAGTCACCAGAGGTCATCAAAGGTCACATTTTCCAGTTTTTTCCCTGTTTTAGGACATCGCTCCAGAAATTCCCATATATCTCAGAAACTATACTAGTTAGAAACAAACGGAAAAAAGCAAACGCCAGCCAGTTAAATTTTAAATCTGTAAGGTGTCCTCAAATTTGATCTCAGGTCAACATTTGCGGCTCCAGAGGTCAAAAATGGAAAAATTATTTTGTTTTGCTAAATCGTTTTTCGCTATTCATTTTTTTATGTAATAAAAATAACGGAAACTGTTTACGCCATTGTGTTTATCTTGCCAAGGCGCTTCGAATGGTATACATGGTGACCTTGTTAAGTTAACTTAAAAAAAATTGACCTCCGGTCAAGGTCAAGTGGTGACCCAAGTAGGGCATGTTGCATATGGGAAGACGTGTATCGACGAAACACATTTATGTCTGTTTTACTTCTCTATCTTCATTATGTCGGGAGTTATTGACAAAAAAAGTGATGGTGACCTCGCATGACCTCAAATGACCCAATAGGGGTCACTGAACAAAACTTACACTTGGATCATCAAGAATATCCTATAATAACATGATCCAGAAGTAATTGGACTAATATCATAAATATCCTTGAAATAGGAAGCATTTGTATATTTCCCCATTGACTTATTATGGGGAGGTTACGAAATTGACCTGACCTTCGGTCCCCGATATCAAAATTCCGAGATATACGAATTGTAAGTACGTATGCCCTCATGACATCCTGTAAGTTGCAAGCTGATCGGTGAAAAACTCTGGCTTTGGCACAACTGCAAACATTTTTAGAGGTGGGGTCACTTGACCTGGTCTGGTGACCTGACCTGAGATGACCGGAGGTTGTTTTTTTCAAAGTGTGTGCAATTGATGTCCTAACAGGTGTGCCAAAACCCGGCGGCGCTGCGCGCCCCCGTTTTTTCGCTATCTTTGAAAAACCTGAGGGGGGGGGGGGGGGAATCAACCCCCCTGCAGTGCGCGGGTTAACTTTATATTCATAGTGCTTCTTGGTATTTCTACTCTTTTTGTAATGCTAGTATTTTTGTCATTTGTTCGTATTCGAAACACAAGAGGCGTAAACTGTGACTAGATTCCAGTACACGCCGATTTAGTTTACTAAAGTAACCTACATTTTTTCTTGTCATTTATTACCTCAAGTGCTGCGGCCTGGAAGTGTGCACGCCTGCGGCAGCTTTCCGGAGGCGGGCGTGTATTGATTTGTGACGGGAGCGTGGCTGACGGTGATGTACGGACTGTGTCGCTGTGTCGCTGTGTCTGTCGCTGTGTATGCCGCTGTGTCGCTGTGTCTCTGTGTCGCTGTGTCGCTGTGTCTGTGTCTCTGTGTCGCTGTGCCTGTGTGTCGCTGTGTCTGTGTCGCTGTGTCTGTGTCTCTGTGTCGCTGTGTCTGTGTCGCTGTGTCTGTGTATCTGTGTCTGTGTCGCTGTGTCGCTGTGTCTGTCGCTGTGTCTGTCGCTGTGTATGTCGCTGTGTCTCTGTGTCGCTGTGTCGCTGTGTCGCTGTGTCTGTGTCTCGGTGTCGCTGTGTCTGTGTCGCTGTGTCGCTGTGTCGCTGTGTCTGTGTCGCTGTGTCGCTGTGTCTGTGTCTCTGTGTCTGTGTCGCTGTCTCTGTGTCTCTGTGTCGCTGTGTCTGTCGCTGTGTCGCTGTGTCTGTCGCTGTGTCGCTGTGTCGCTGTGTCGCTGTGTCTGTGTCGCTGTGTCTGTGTCGCTGTGTCTGTGTCGCTGTGTCTGTGTCTCTGTGTCGCTGTGTCTGTGTCGCTGTGTCGCTGTGTCTGTGTCGCTGTGTCGCTGTGTCTGTGTCGCTGTGTCGCTGTGTCTGTGTCGCTGTGTCTGTGTCGCTGTGTCGCTGTGTCTGTGTCTACGTGTCGCTGTGTCTGTGTCGCTGTGTCGCTGTGTCTGTGTCTCTGTGTCGCTGTGTCGCTGTGTCTGTGTCGCTGTGTCGCTGTGTCTGTGTCTCTGTGTCGCTGTGTCGCTGTGTCTGTGTCGCTGTGTCGCTGTGTCTGTGTCTCTGTGTCTCTGTGTCGCTGTGTCTGTCGCTGTGTCTGTCGCTGTGTCTGTGTCACTGTGTATGTGTCGCTGTGTCTGTGTCGCTGTGTCTGTGTCGCTGTGTCTGTGTCGCTGTGTCTATGTCGCTGTGTCTGTGTCACTGTGTATGTGTCGCTGTGTCTGTGTCGCTGTGTCTGTGTCGCTGTGTCTGTGTCGCTGTGTCGCTGTGTCTGTGTATCTGTGTCTCTGTGTCGCTGTGTCTGTCGCTGTGTCTGTCGCTGTGTATGTCGCTGTGTCTGTGTCCGCTGTGTCTCTGTGTCGCTGTGTCTGTGTCGCTGTGTATGTCGCTGTGTCTGTGTCACTGTGTATGTGTCGCTGTGTCTGTGTCGCTGTGTCTGTGTCGCTGTGTCTGTGTCGCTGTGTCTGTGTCTCTGTGTCGCTGTGTCTGTGTCGCTGTGTCGCTGTGTCTGTCGCTGTGTCTGTCGCTGTATATGTCGCTGTGTCTGTGTCCGCTGTGTCTCTGTGTCGCTGTGTCTGTGTCGCTGTGTCTATGTCGATGTGTCTGTGTCACTGTGTATGTGTCGCTGTGTCTGTGTCGCTGTGTCTGTGTCGTTGTGTCTGTATCGATGTGTCTGTGTCGCTGTGTCTGTGTCGCTGTGTCTGTGTCGCTGTGTCTGTGTCGCGGTGTCTGTGTCGCGGTGTCTGTGTCGCTGTGTGTGTGTGTGTGTGTGTGTGTGTCGCTGTGTGTGTGTGTGTGTGTGTGTGTGTGTGTGTGTGTGTGTGTGTGTGTGTGTGTGTGTGTGTGTGTGTGTGTGTGTGTGTGTGTGTGTGTGTGTGTGTGTGTGTGTGTGTGTGTGTGTGTGTGTGTGTGTGTGTGTGTGTGTGTGTGTGTGTGTGTGTGTGTGTGTGTGTGTGTGTGTGTGTGTGTGTGTGTGTGTGTGTGTGTGTGTGTGTGTGTGTGTGTGTGTGTGTGTGTGTGTGTGTGTGTGTGTGTGTGTGTGTGTGTGTGTGTGTGTGTGTGTGTGTGTGTGTGTGTGTGTGTGTGTGTGTGTGTGTGTGTGTGTGTGTGTGTGTGTGTGTGTGTGTGTGTGTGTGTGTGTGTGTGTGTGTGTGTGTGTGTGTGTGTGTGTGTGTGTGTGTGTGTGTGTGTGTGTGTGTGTGTGTGTGTGTGTGTGTGTGTGTGTGTGTGTGTGTGTGTGTGTGTGTGTGTGTGTGTGTGTGTGTGTGTGTGTGTGTGTGTGTGTGTGTGTGTGTGTGTGTGTGTGTGTGTGTGTGTGTGTGTGTGTGTGTGTGTGTGTGTGTGTGTGTGTGTGTGTGTGTGTGTGTGTGTGTGTGTGTGTGTGTGTGTGTGTGTGTGTGTGTGTGTGTGTGTGTGTGTGTGTGTGTGTGTGTGTGTGTGTCGCTGTGTGTGTGTGTGTCGCTGTGTCTGTGTCGCTGTGTCTGTGTCGCTGTGTCTGTGTCGCTGTGTCTGTGTCGCTGTGTCTGTGTCGCTGTGTCGGTGTCGCTGTGTCGGTGTCGCTGTGTCGGTGTCGCTGTGTCTGTGTCGCTGTGTCTGTGTCACAGTGTCTGTGTCACTGTGTTTGTGTCGCTGTGTCTGTGTCGCTGGGTCTGTGTCGCTGTGTCTGTGTCGCTGTGTCTGTATTGCTGTGTCTGTGTCTGTGTCGCTGTGTCTGTGTCGCTGTGTCGCTGTGTCGTTGTGTCTGTGTCGCTGTGTCTGTGTCGCTGTGTCTGTGTCGCTGTGTCTGTGTCGCTGTGTCTGTGTCGCTGTGTCTGTGTCGCTGTGTCTGTGTCGCTGTGTCTGTGTCGCTGTGTCTGTGTCGCTGTGTCTGTGTCGCTGTGTCTATGTCGCTGTGTATGTGTCGCTGTGTCTGTGTCGCAGTGTCTGTGTCACTGTGTCTGTATTGCTGTGTCTGTGTCGCTGGGTCTGTGTCGCTGGGTCTGTGTCGCTGTGTCTGTGTCGCTGTGTCTGTATTGCTGTGTCTGTGTCGCTGTGTCTGTGTCGATGTGTCGTTGTGTCTGTGTCGCTGTGTCTGTGTCGCTGTGTCTGTATTGCTGTGTCTGTGTCGCTGTGTCTGTGTCGCTGTGTCGTTGTGTCTGTGTCGTTGTGTCTGTGTCGCTGTGTCTGTGTCGCTGTGTCTGTATCGCTGTGTCTGTGTCGCTGTGTCGTTGTGTCGTTGTGTCTGTGTCGCTGTGTCTGTGTCGCTGTGTCTGTGTCGCTGTGTCTATGTCGCTGTGTCTGTGTCGCTGTGTATGTGTCGCTGTGTCTGTATCGCTGTGTCTGTGTCGCTGTGTCTGTGTCGCTGGACATCATACAGGTCTGAATACTGAACAGCGACGGAGGTACACCACTATACCATACCGTGACGCGCTCGGCAGTGGTACAATAACGGGCGTGAGCTCATTGTGCACGGTGTCGCCCATGTATGTTACTAAGGTCACTGACGCTAATGGGAACGTGGATGGGGGGGGGGGGGGGGGGGGCTGCGTTTGACATAATACACCATGCCTTCGGGACACGCATCATTTCATTGTATTATATTTAATTGCAGGAATTCCATTATTTAATTCGTAATGTATGAGTTTGTTTCCAAAAGCGTGCAGAATGGACCAGTGTTCCACTGGGTATTAAATGTCAAAACCAGCTCATGTGAGCTCATTGTGCACGCTGTCGCCCATTCATGGTACATACTAAATGACACCTAAGGTGTCGTAAGGTAGGTGTCATGTTACATGACACCTAAGGTGACATAAGGTAGCCGATAGGTCGACATCGATTCTGACTGTTTGAAGGAATGTTGCGAAACTCTGAACACAATTGTATTAATTTATTCAGAACGATCGCCGATAGTTTGTGTGTGCTCCACTCTGCTATGATGCAGCAGTGCGCAGCAGTCGGGAGTGAAGCACCACCCCTTCTGACCCACTGCACCTATGTTTGACCCGGCAGGAGCCCGGGTGTGGAGCGTCACCCCTTCTGACCCACTGCACCTCTGTTTGACCCGGCAGCAGTCGGGAGTGAAGCACCACCCCTTCTGACCCACTGCACCTATGTTTGACCCGGCAGCAGTCGGGAGTGAAGCACCACCCCTTCTGACCCACTGCACCTATGTTTGACCCGGCAGGAGCCCGGGTGCGGGCGCAGCAGCAGCAGCCGGCTCGGCGGGGTGATGGTAACAGCACGACGGCTCCGTGGCGTCAGACTGTGCCCGGGGCGCTGCCGGCAGTCGCCTCCGGCGTGCCGCTGACCCATCTGCAGGAGCTCAACAGCGACATGGAGGTACGGCTGCTGCCACATACAAACACTGGCGCAAACAGAAAACAGCGACGTGGAGGACGGCTCCCGACACGCACAAATACAGGCACAGACAGACAACAGCGACATGGATGTACGGCTCCCGACACACACAAACACAGGCGCAGACAGACAACAGCGACGTGGATGTACGGCTCCTGCCACGCACTAACACAGGCACAGACAGACAACAGCGACGTGGATGTACGGCTCCCGACACACACAAACACAGGCGCAGACAGACAACAGCGACGTGGAGGTACGGCTCCCGACGCGCATACAGGCACAGCCACAAACACAGGCTACAGCAACATGGAGGTTTGGCTGCCAGCACGCAGACAGACTCACACATTGTGGGCTGGCTGTTGGCAGCGCCACAACACAGCCGCGACATGTAGGTGCGGCTGCTGACACGCAGACACCAGCGACATTATTCACTAGCCTGGTGCTCTGACGAGTGCTCTGCGCCACCTTCGCCGTGCCGGGCGGGGGGGGGGGGGGGTAGACACCCCCTCTAACTCGAAAACTAAAAAGGCCAGAAAGACGCGGACAATAGCGTTCGAAAGCTCTCGACAAGCACATTCGAAAGTACTTAAGATATTTGTTTTCCTAAAGCCAATATTGAGGTCCAGATATCATCAAAGGTCAAATTTTCCAGTTTTAGGATTTCGCTCCAGAAACCCCCAGATATCGCAGGAACTATGCTAGCTAGGAATAAACGGGAAATAGCAATGGAAAGCTCTTGAAACATGCAATCGACAAGGCAGATTTTAGCTCAGGTCAATAGTTTATGCTCCAGAGCTCATCAAATGTCGAAAAGGCTATTTTTTTTTACAAAACAGTTTTTCACGAATGGCTTTTTACCTAATAATGACAAGGCAACAATTTTGATGCCATCGTGTTTGTCTCGTCTAAGGCGCTTCGACTCATTAGTGATGATCAGGTTAGGTCAACTTAAAAATTTGATCTCAGGTCAAGGTCAAGTGGTGACCCAAGTAGGAATGTTGCATATGGGAAGACGTGCATCGACGAGACAAACACATTGGTGTCAGTTTCACTTATATATCGTCATTATATCGAGAGTTATTGACATACAACTGTTGGGGACCTCGGATGACCTCGGCTGACCCTGTAGGGGTCACTGAACAAAAATGGCACCTAGGTCATCAAGAATGGTCTACAATAACATGATCCAGCAGGAATTAGACTGATATCTTGCGTATCCTTGGAATAGGAAGCATTTGAATATCTCCCATTTACTTATAATGGGGAGGTCACGAAATTGACCCGACCTTAGGTTGCTGATATAAAAAACAAATATATACGAATTGTAGATATATATATATATGACCTTATGACATCTTGTAAGTGTAAAACTGATCATCCAAAAACTGTGACTGTGGTACGATCACTAGTTTTGTTTTAGGTGGAGTCACGTGTCATGGTCTGGTGACCTGACCTGAGATGACCCGAGGTATTTTTTAAAACATAATGTGCGCAATGGATGCCCGAACAGATGTGCCAAAAACGGCGGCGCTGCGCGCCGCCGTTTTTTTCGCTAACCTAAAAAAAAACTGAGGAGGGAAGGGGTGTCTAACCCCCCCCCGGCATGGCGCGGGTTAAAGGGACATTGCCACCTCGCAGGCCAATATGGAGTTTTTGGTGTGCACCGGTCGATTAAGCGTGTCCGATTTTACCTGCAAAATTTGGTTCCCGAAACTCCCCCCCCCCCCATTAGATCAAAAATACATTTGCACCGCTCATGCTTGCCAAGCATTCGTAAAATTGGAGTCGCCACATCACTATTTAGAATCACTTATTTGCGGACTGTTATTTTCTTTTGAATGTTGGAGACTCAACATCACCATTACGTCAGTGCACTTTAAAATTAAAAAGCGTATACAGTTAATTATATTTTCAACAACCTTAGCCTCTTTCATAGTAAAACAGCAATAATTGTTATGGCTCGACTTGGGACCGTAGGAGTTATGTGACCTATACCTTATAACACAGATAGACTTTTCAAGGTCAAGTCTCGGCGAATTTGTACGCTTCGGCTTTGGGCGGGCGCCAATACCACAGCCAAACTGGATGAGAGCGGCCATCATGAATCTAGTACTGAGCACAGCTGGGACCAACGTTTTGGTGTCGGAAATAAATACAAAATGCTTTGCCGATACACTGCTTTAGGTGCTGCATGAGCAAGTTTGAGCTTGAGCATACATGATTGTTGATCCCCACCATTCATTTAAGTTGCTTTTTAGAAACCCTCCGGAGGTGGCAATATCCCTTTAAGGTACAGTTCCCTGCCAACTGGCACTCGTTATTGACAATGTCCGGTCTAATGGTCTGCACACGACGCGCTGATGATATGCGACAATGCGACACATGTATGGCTGTCTCCGGCCCATGTTATAACAGCAATCTAGATTACGGAGGGCGAAAGTCCCGCAGCCATCGGGTGCCAGTGACACGTCATACAATGCAATGTTTTGTGAACTGCTTTGTCAGCTGACCGGCGACCTCTGCTGTCTCAGGTGCCAGGCCTGCTGACCTACCTGCCCCACCTGCTGGGCCGGCCCGAGGCGCTCACCCCGGCCCTGCACGTGAGCCAGGGGCGCCGCGACGTGACCGTCGTGATGGGCCTGCCCACCGTGCGGCGACAGGTGCAAAACTATCTCGTCTCCACGCTGACGAACCTCATTGACTCCATGTCGGCAGGGGAGCGTGAAGAGACGCTCATCGTCGTCTTCATCGCAGAGGTGAGTCACAGAAGGTCGGTCGGCTGACGACGCTGGGCCAGTTCACTTTTTGGAGGAGTAAACTCGGTCGGCTGACGACGCTGGGCCAGTTCACTTTCTGATGGAGTAAACTCGGTCGGCTGACGACGCTGGGCCAGTTTACTTTCTGGAGGAGTAAACTTGGTCGGCTGACGACGCTAGGCCAGTTTACTTTCTGGAGGAGTAAACTCGGTCGGCTGACGACGCTGGGCCAGTTCACTTTCTGGAGGAGTAAACTCGGTCGGCTGACGACGCTGGGCCAGTTCACTTTCTGGAGGAGTAAACTCGGTCGGCTGACGACGCTGGGCCAGTTTACTTTCTGGAGGAGTAAACTCGGTCGGCTGACGACGCTGGGCCAGTCCTCTTTCTGGAGGAGTAAACTCGGTCGGCTGACGACGCTGGGCCACTTCACTTTCTGGAGGAGTAAACTCGGTCGGCTGACGACGCTGGGCCAGTTCACTTTCTGGAGGAAAAACTTGGTCGGCTGACGACGCTGGGCCAGTTCTCTTTCTGGAGGAGTAAACTCGGTCGGCTGACGACGCTGGGCCAGTTCACTTTCTGGAGGAGTAAACTCGGTCGCGTGGTGTAACTTTAGCCATGACTTTAAGACATTTGTCATATATATTGTACCATGCCGTGCCCATAATTGACTAGCGAACGTCATAACTACGGTATGCCGACATGCACGTAGTTATGACGCGAACACGCCATACTGGTGTAGTGCTTTTCTCACCTTTACGGCCTTAGTTTATCTGAGTTTCACAGCGTCGGTGTATGCATACATTACTATCGGTTCGTGGAAAATCGCCGCTAATGTTACCATTACACGTTTGCAGTGCTCTAGCTGTATAGTTAGCGGTTCTGAAGGGTGGTGCCGCCTCCGGCATGTGTTGCCGATTAAATATTAATTTATCAAAAGCCTTCCTTACCAGACTGGGACGTAGTACAACACTGGCGTTCCGGGGGACTGTGACGTGTTGGCGTTCCGGTGGTCTATATCTGGGTTCCGCTGCTGGTGGCGACCTCCGGTCTCCGGTGTTGCCGTGTGACGACATGGGATGTTGTTATGAGACAGACGCCTCCTGCGTGTGACGTGTTGGCGTTCCGGTGGTCTATATCTGGGTTCCGCTGCTGGTGGTGGCGACCTCCGGTCTCCGGTGTTGCCGTGTGACGACATGGGATGTTGGTATGAGACAGACGCCTCCTGCATGTGACGTGTTGGCGTTCCGGTGGTCTATATCTGGGTTCCGCTGCTGGTGGTGGCGACCTCCGGTCTCCGGTGTTGCCGTGTGACGACATGGGATGTTGGTATGAGACAGACGCCTCCTGCGTGTGACGTGTTGGCGTTCCGGTGGTCTATATCTGGGTTCCGCTGCTGGTGGTGGCGACCTCCGGTCTCCGGTGTTGCCGTGTGACGACATGGGATGTTGGTATGAGACAGACGCCTCCTGCATGTGCCGCCACTTCTGTGTGTGAGTTATCTGCGTGTTCTGTGCCGCAGACGGACGTCGAGTACTGCACCAGGACCGCGCAGGAGATCCAGGACAAGTGAGTGGGGCTGACTGAGCTGGCGGTGCCGCTGCCGCTGCCCCACGGGCCCGGCCAGCGGGGGCTGGTGTTGGTATCGTGGTGTGTTGGGATGAAGGCCAGCGGTGGCTGGTGTTGGTATCGTGGTGTGTTGGGATGAAGGCCGCTGCTGTTCCGGCCAGCGGTGGCTGGTATTGGTATCGTGGTGTGTTGGGATGAAGGCCGCTGCTGTTCCGGCCAGCGGTGGCTGGTATTGGTATCGTGGTGTGTTGGGATGAAGGCCGCTGCTGTTCCGGCCAGCGGTGGCTGGTATTGGTATCGTGGTGTGTTGGGATGAAGGCCGCTGCTGTTCCGGCCAGCGGTGGCTGGTATTGGTATCGTGGTGTGTTGGGATGAAGGCCAGCGGTGGCTGGTATTGGTGTTGTGGTGTGTTGGGATGAAGGCCGCTGCTGTTCCGGCCAGCGGTGGCTGGTGTTGGTATCGTGGTGTGTTGGGATGAAGGCCGCTGCTGTTCCGGCCAGCGGTGGCTGGTATTGGTATCGTGGTGTGTTGGGATGAAGGCCAGCGGTGGCTGGTGTTGGTGTTGTGGTGTGTTGGGATGAAGGCCGCTGCTGTTCCGGCCAGCGGTGGCTGGTGTTGGTATCGTGGTGTGTTGGGATGAAGGCCGCTGCTGTTCCGGCCAGCGGTGGCTGGTATTGGTATCGTGGTGTGTTGGGATGAAGGCCAGCGGTGGCTGGTGTTGGTATCGTGGTGTGTTGGGATGAAGGCCGCTGCTGTTCCGGCCAGCGGTGGCTGGTATTGGTATCGTGGTGTGTTGGGATGAAGGCCGCTGCTGTTCCGGCCAGCGGTGGCTGGTGTTGGTATCGTGGTGTGTTGGGATGAAGGCCGCTGCTGTTCCGGCCAGCGGTGGCTGGTATTGGTATCGTGGTGTGTTGGGATGAAGGCCGCTGCTGTTCCGGCCAGCGGTGGCTGGTGTTGGTATCGTGGTGTGTTGGGATGAAGGCCAGCGGTGGCTGGTGTTGGTATCGTGGTGTGTTGGGATGAAGGCCGCTGCTGTTCCGGCCAGCGGTGGCTGGTGTTGGTATCGTGGTGTGTTGGGATGAAGGCCGCTGCTGTTCCGGCCAGCGGTGGCTGGTGTTGGTATCGTGGTGTGTTGGGATGAAGGCCGCTGCTGTTCCGGCCAGCGGTGGCTGGTGTTGGTATCGTGGTGTGTTGGGATGAAGGCCGCTGCTGTTCCGGCCAGCGGTGGCTGGTGTTGGTATCGTGGTGTGTTGGGATGAAGGCCAGCGGTGGCTGGTGTTGGTATCGTGGTGTGTTGGGATGAAGGCCGCTGCTGTTCCGGCCAGCGGTGGCTGGTATTGGTATCGTGGTGTGTTGGGATGAAGGCCAGCGGTGCCTGGTGTTGGTATCGTGGTGTGTTGGGATGAAGGCCGCTGCTGTTCCGGCCAGCGGTGGCTGGTATTGGTATCGTGGTGTG
Organism: Chirona hameri; assembly: GCA_036785665.1. NCBI lineage: Eukaryota > Metazoa > Arthropoda > Thecostraca > Balanomorpha > Balanidae > Chirona > Chirona hameri. The sequence continues at coordinate 216,432 of JAXIVJ010000364.1, read as the reverse complement.
TTGGGATGAAGGCCAGCGGTGGCTGGTGTTGGTATCGTGGTGTGTTGGGATGAAGGCCGCTGCTGTTCCGGCCAGCGGTGGCTGGTATTGGTATCGTGGTGTGTTGGGATGAAGGCCGCTGCTGTTCCGGCCAGCGGTGGCTGGTATTGGTATCGTGGTGTGTTGGGATGAAGGCCGCTGCTGTTCCGGCCAGCGGTGGCTGGTATTGGTATCGTGGTGTGTTGGGATGAAGGCCAGCGGTGCCTGGTGTTGGTATCGTGGTGTGTTGGGATGAAGGCCGCTGCTGTTCCGGCCAGCGGTGGCTGGTATTGGTATCGTGGTGTGTTGGGATGAAGGCCAGCGGTGGCTGGTGTTGGTATCGTGGTGTGTTGGGATGAAGGCCGCTGCTGTTCCGGCCAGCGGTGGCTGGTGTTGGTAGCGTGGTGTGTTGGGATGAAGGCCGCTGCTGTTCCGGCCAGCGGTGGCTGGTATTGGTATCGTGGTGTGTTGGGATGAAGGCCGCTGCTGTTCCGGCCAGCGGTGGCTGGTGTTGGTATCGTGGTGTGTTGGGATGAAGGCCAGCGGTGGCTGGTGTTGGTATCGTGGTGTGTTGGGATGAAGGCCGCTGCTGTTCCGGCCAGCGGTGGCTGGTGTTGGTATCGTGGTGTGTTGGGATGAAGGCCAGCGGTGGCTGGTGTTGGTATCGTGGTGTGTTGGGATGAAGGCCAGCGGTGGCTGGTGTTGGTATCGTGGTGTGTTGGGATGAAGGCCGCTGCTGTTCCGGCCAGCGGTGGCTGGTGTTGGTATCGTGGTGTGTTGAGATGAAGGCCGCTGCTGTTCCGGCCAGCGGTGGCTGGTGTTGGTATCGTGGTGTGTTGGGATGAAGGCCGCTGCTGTTCCGGCCAGCGGTGGCTGGTATTGGTATCGTGGTGTGTTGGGATGAAGGCCGCTGCTGTTCCGGCCAGCGGTGGCTGGTGTTGGTAGCGTGGTGTGTTGGGATGAAGGCCGCTGCTGTTCCGGCCAGCGGTGGCTGGTGTTGGTATCGTGGTGTGTTGGGATGAAGGCCGCTGCTGTTCCGGCCAGCGGTGGCTGGTGTTGGTATCGTGGTGTGTTGGGATGAAGGCCAGCGGTGCCTGGTGTTGGTATCGTGGTGTGTTGGGATGAAGGCCGCTGCTGTTCCGGCCAGCGGTGGCTGGTATTGGTATCGTGGTGTGTTGGGATGAAGGCCAGCGGTGGCTGGTGTTGGTATCGTGGTGTGTTGGGATGAAGGCCGCTGCTGTTCCGGCCAGCGGTGGCTGGTATTGGTGTTGTGGTGTGTTGGGATGAAGGCCGCTGCTGTTCCGGCCAGCGGTGGCTGGTATTGGTGTTGTGGTGTGTTGGGATGAAGGCCAGCGGTGGCTGGTGTTGGTATCGTGGTGTGTTGGGATGAAGGCCGCTGCTGTTCCGGCCAGCGGTGGCTGGTATTGGTAGCGTGGTGTGTTGGGATGAAGGCCGCTGCTGTTCCGGCCAGCGGTGGCTGGTATTGGTAGCGTGGTGTGTTGGGATGAAGGCCGCTGCTGTTCCGGCCAGCGGTGGCTGGTGTTGGTATCGTGGTGTGTTGGGATGAAGGCCGCTGCTGTTCCGGCCAGCGGTGGCTGGTATTGGTATCGTGGTGTGTTGGGATGAAGGCCAGCGGTGGCTGGTGTTGGTATCGTGGTGTGTTGGGATGAAGGCCGCTGCTGTTCCGGCCAGCGGTGGCTGGTATTGGTATCGTGGTGTGTTGGGATGAAGGCCGCTGCTGTTCCGGCCAGCGGTGGCTGGTATTGGTATCGTGGTGTGTTGGGATGAAGGCCAGCGGTGGCTGGTGTTGGTATCGTGGTGTGTTGGGATGAAGGCCGCTGCTGTTCCGGCCAGCGGTGGCTGGTATTGGTATCGTGGTGTGTTGGGATGAAGGCCGCTGCTGTTCCGGCCAGCGGTGGCTGGTATTGGTATCGTGGTGTGTTGGGATGAAGGCCAGCGGTGGCTGGTGTTGGTATCGTGGTGTGTTGGGATGAAGGCCGCTGCTGTTCCGGCCAGCGGTGGCTGGTGTTGGTATCGTGGTGTGTTGGGATGAAGGCCGCTGCTGTTCCGGCCAGCGGTGGCTGGTGTTGGTATCGTGGTGTGTTGGGATGAAGGCCGTTGCTGTTCCGGCCAGCGGTGGCTGGTGTTGGTATCGTGGTGTGTTGGGATGAAGGCCAGCGGTGGCTGGTGTTGGTATCGTGGTGTGTTGGGATGAAGGCCGCTGCTGTTCCGGCCAGCGGTGGCTGGTGTTGGTATCGTGGTGTGTTGGGATGAAGGCCGCTGCTGTTCCGGCCAGCGGTGGCTGGTGTTGGTATCGTGGTGTGTTGGGATGAAGGCCAGCGGTGGCTGGTGTTGGTATCGTGGTGTGTTGGGATGAAGGCCGCTGCTGTTCCGGCCAGCGGTGGCTGGTGTTGGTATCGTGGTGTGTTGGGATGAAGGCCAGCGGTGGCTGGTGTTGGTATCGTGGTGTGTTGGGATGAAGGCCGCTGCTGTTCCGGCCAGCGGTGGCTGGTGTTGGTATCGTGGTGTGTTGGGATGAAGGCCGTTGCTGTTCCGGCCAGCGGTGGCTGGTGTTGGTATCGTGGTGTGTTGGGATGAAGGCCAGCGGTGGCTGGTGTTGGTATCGTGGTGTGTTGGGATGAAGGCCGCTGCTGTTCCGGCCAGCGGTGGCTGGTGTTGGTATCGTGGTGTGTTGGGATGAAGGCCAGCGGTGGCTGGTGTTGGTATCGTGGTGTGTTGGGATGAAGGCCGCTGCTGTTCCGGCCAGCGGTGGCTGGTGTTGGTATCGTGGTGTGTTGGGATGAAGGCCGCTGCTGTTCCGGCCAGCGGTGGCTGGTATTGGTATCGTGGTGTGTTGGGATGAAGGCCAGCGGTGGCTGGTGTTGGTATCGTGGTGTGTTGGGATGAAGGCCGCTGCTGTTCCGGCCAGCGGTGGCTGGTGTTGGTATCGTGGTGTGTTGGGATGAAGGCCGCTGCTGTTCCGGCCAGCGGTGGCTGGTATTGGTATCGTGGTGTGTTGGGATGAAGGCCAGCGGTGGCTGGTGTTGGTATCGTGGTGTGTTGGGATGAAGGCCGCTGCTGTTCCGGCCAGCGGTGGCTGGTGTTGGTATCGTGGTGTGTTGGGATGAAGGCCGCTGCTGTTCCGGCCAGCGGTGGCTGGTGTTGGTATCGTGGTGTGTTGGGATGAAGGCCAGCGGTGGCTGGTGTTGGTATCGTGGTGTGTTGGGATGAAGGCCGCTGCTGTTCCGGCCAGCGGTGGCTGGTGTTGGTATCGTGGTGTGTTGGGATGAAGGCCGCTGCTGTTCCGGCCAGCGGTGGCTGGTATTGGTATCGTGGTGTGTTGGGATGAAGGCCGCTGCTGTTCCGGCCAGCGGTGGCTGGTATTGGTATCGTGGTGTGTTGGGATGAAGGCCAGCGGTGGCTGGTGTTGGTATCGTGGTGTGTTGGGATGAAGGCCGCTGCTGTTCCGGCCAGCGGTGGCTGGTGTTGGTATCGTGGTGTGTTGGGATGAAGGCCGCTGCTGTTCCGGCCAGCGGTGGCTAGTATTGGTGTTGTGGTGTGTTGGGATGAAGGCCAGCGGTGGCTGGTGTTGGTATCGTGGTGTGTTGGGATGAAGGCCGCTGCTGTTGCCGTGTATGGACATGATTGGTGTCCTCTTTTACGTGGAGAATGTCGATGGTAACGCTGGGAATACTTTTCGCCAGAAAGTTCACGATATCGTCACAGGCCGTCAGTTAACATGATTATTTTATTTTCAGTCTTTGAACCAGACGTTCAGTGTGAATTACTATCCGAGTTTTAGCGAATTTATTTATCTTGATAGCCTCGTCGCCGCACTTGGCTTCCATCAGCGCACGGTGGTTGTCAGTGGAGTGCGGTTACGGTCGTGTGAATGCCGATCCGGCTCCACATTTCCATGGACGCTTCCGCACAGCGCCACGCGGCCAGACCACACTGCGCTATAGGGGCTGTCTCCATGTGGCAACGACCGTCTGTACAGCAGGTCAGCACCTGTCGGCGGGAAACATACGCACACTCACACCTGGGACACTGCCACTGACACCTGCCTGACCATCGGCGCGGACACCTGTCCGGTCACTGCTCTCTACAGCTGTCAGCTCGGCGACCAGTGACTTCCAGAGCCGACAAAGACGGCCTCAGCGATGAACGGTGGCCCAACGGAACGGTGAACGGTGGGATGGATACAAATGGGCCATATCGTCATATGCATTTCGTGTGGCGGCGATTCTGTGTAGAGCCCAACAGTCGAGTGTTCACAGTGCTTACTGCTTACCAGTACCACGTGTCCGTCACGGTGGTACTGGTGGCCGAACTGTCTGTTACCTGGATGGCATGTCCATTCGGTAAATGGCCAATGTTTTCAGCGTGGTGTCAAGGTTACGGCCTTTGCCTGTTCTTTCGCTCAGACGTGCTGCATGTGAGCGATCCGTCTGACGGCGTAGATTTGCGTCGCAGCTATCGGGAGCTCTACGTGCCACAAACAATAGATCGGCATCGTCAATTACTATTGGTGACGTGCATCATGTTGTCGCTCGAATTACTATTGGTGACGTGCATCATGCTGTCGCTCGTTAGTCACCGTGTGACAATTAAATGCGCCCAATCTGCGGAAGCTGTAAAGGCTGAAAGGCTGGGTTACGCCTGCCTTTGTATGTTCGATGATTCGGCGGTTCTGTTTGTTCGGTGTGTGTGGTGAGCTGGGCGCTAGAGCCCGAAATATGGCTATCAAACCGAGTGATCCTGAGCCACAGAGGCAGTAGAGTAGGGATTTAATTGCGGCCGCCTCGTGCAGCCCTGTCAGACAAGACGGGCGGGCGCGAAACTAAATAATTTAGCCACTTGTCCAGTAGGGTGTCCAAATTTTGTTTTGTCCGTGCAAGCTGCCCATCCAAAACGGGGTGCTCCTTTACACAAAGAATATGCTGACCAAATTTGGTCCCACTCATTGTAGTTTTGCCGCCCCCCCCCCCGGACCTCCATAAGTCAGTGACCCCTGCACGGAAGTCAACAATAAAAGTCGTCCTACAGACCGCCGCGTGTGCTCATTTCAAAGCTCTTGTTGAGTAGAATACACTTTTATACAGTCGAAATGCTCTAAATTTAAACGTTTTCGTTATATAAGTTAAACCTCTACAAAAACCAAGCTTTAGAGTACTGGAGTACTGTACACTTAAACTGGGTTTTCGTAGAGGTTTATGACTCATTGAACGAAAACTATCTATTTTGGAGCATTTCGACTGTATACAAGTGTAATCTACTCAATAAGAGCTTTCAAATGAGCATACGCGGAGGTCTGTACGACGATTTTTATTTTTTGACTTTTGGGTAGGGGTCACTGACTTATGGAGGCCGGGAGGAACCAAAACTCAAAGGAGGGGGACCAAATTTGGTCAGCATATTCTTTGTGTAAAGGAGCACCCCGTTTTGGATGTGCAGTTTGCACGGATTTGTTTTTTGTGGACACCCTATTGTCCAGGCGTACCAATTATGTCCGGAGTACTTAACCGTGTCACTCGCGGCATTCTTATTTCACCGTCCACTTCATTATCGTTTAAATGTCTGTGGTAATGTTTCAAATGCATATACCGCTCGGCGCTCACTTTTAAGCCGGTCGTGACTCAAACACAAACGGCTGTCTAATAGTTGAGTCCTCGTCTATTACACCTTTATTTCTTGGGTTACAGTGTCATCATTTAAAACTGGGTCGTTGGCTAAGACTGCGTGTTTTTCGGACGTCGCGTTTGACCGCAGCAGTATCTGACATATCCAGTGGGGAATGGCGTGCGGGTAGTTGGTATTGACCCGGCGGTATCGCCTGACAGCCGGCGATGGCCAGCGGTTCAGTGTGGCCGACACTCGCACACGTGACACAGCTTCCTGCATTAGTCAGCGTGTCGCGGCAGACCGTAATTACAGGCTACAGTGCGCATGGCTCAGGGTATTTATGATCAAGGTTGTTGTTAATACCCTCCTGTCGGCAGCGCGGCAGCCGCACCGAAGTAGCCTCGCGGCTCTGGAGGGCCCTGGCAGCGGCCCCCAGGACCGCCACCTCGTCGTCGCTCCGGACGAGTTGAGATGTTGGGTAGATGGTACCGAGACGCCGGAATCGGAGCGCCATCAGGGCCGGGCACCTCAACAGCACATGTGTTGGAGTATCGGCCTCCTCCCGGTAGATTGGGCACTGGGCAGGCCGCCCCACTGCAGTCAAGGATGCTGCACTGGGCGCACTGTCGGGAGGGGCGCCGACCGATCCGGTGAAGGTACGCTGCCGAGCCGAACCAGTGGCCGGCCCGCAGCTGGTGGATGTCCACTGCCACTGTTCGCTCCATCAGGGTCACCAAGGGCGGCGGCAGTCGGGCGCCCATCAGCGTCCGATACCAGCCTTGAGGCCAGTTGCTGATCCAGCGTGAGCGCGCTGTTCGCGCCGCCGCCCGGTGGGTCGTCCTCACGTCCAGCGGGACGTCCTGGGGAAGCGCCGCGGCGTCTCTGGCCAGTTCGTCTGCACGCTCATTTCCCTCCACTCCGCAGTGAGAGGGGGCCCACTGCAGGTGGACCGGTCTGCTGTCGTTCGTCAGCTCGGCGAGCGCCCGCCAGATGGCGGCGCCGAGTGGGGACGTCTGGGCAGGTGGCCCCCCTCTGAGCGAAGCCAGAGCAGCCTGAGAATCAGCGCACACGTTGACTGGTCCTCGGTGTGGGTCGCGTTGTCTGCCGGGAAGGCGAGGGCCGCTTGAAGCGCGACCATTTCCGCTCAGAAGATGGAACACAGCGCGCCGGCCGGGATCCACAGCTCGTGCCGCTCCCCGTCCGGCAGCTCGATATCAGTTCGTGCCGCTCCCCGTCCGACCGGGGTCCGCAGCTCGTGCCGCTCCCTGTCCGGCAGCTCGATAGCCACCTCAGCTCCGCCGTTGGTCGTCCCGCCTTCCGCAGACCCGTCCGTCCAGACCCACGTGGCACACTGAGACAGAGAGGCCAGATGTGCAGACGCCGTCTCTCTCCGTAGTCGGTCCGAGGCACCGCTCGGGAGCGGTGCCCCAACACTCAGTTCGAAGGTGACCGGGCCGGTCTCCGTCCAGGGCGGCGCCCTCTCTAGGAGGAGCTGTTCGCATGATGCCCGCCGCGGCCCACATTTCCAATCCCACGGTCCGCCAGCTCGTCACCGCCGACAGCCGGCTCGGGGAAAACGCTTCTGCGATCGCCCGAAGAGGGTTTCCTGGCGGGAGGGCGATGACCTTGGCCAGGAATCAGGCCGACAGCGTCGGGCGGCGCACCGCGACTGGCACCAGGCCAGCCTCTGCCATCACGGCGTGGACCGGCGTAGATCTCGGGCACCCGGTCACCACCCTCGCGGCCGAGCGCATTTCTCGCTCCAGCAGCTCGACGTGCGATGGCGGCGTCGCCGGCAGCCATGCGGCCGCGGCGTGCTCCAGCGCACCGCGCACGTAGCTACTGGCCACGGTGCGAAACTGACGTTTGTTCAGGCCTCAACTGCGACGGTCAGCCGGCGCAGCTGTGCCACTCTGGGGCGCACCCGCCGCCTGAGCCGACGGCAGTGCCCCCCCCCCCCCCCCCCCAATACAGCAGGCGGTTCAGGCTGACACCCAGCAGGTTGAGGCTGTCACCGGCCGGAACCGGAGACCCCACGACCCGGAACACGCAGTTCTCCGCGTCTCGGGCCCACCGTGACAGGACGAGGACCTGGGTCTTGCCTCCAGCGACCTTCATCTTGGAGGATTCAACCCAACAGACGAGTACGTCAGCCGCCTTCTGAGCTCTGTCCTTGGCGATGTCGATGGAGTTGCCGGAGCAGAGCGCTGCTGTGTCGTCCGCGTACATGTAGGTCGTTGTGCCAGGGATCCCGTGGAGTATGTCGACGAGCGGGGCCGCCCACGACAGAAACAGGGGCGGTGAGAGGACCCCGCCTTGCGGCAGACCCGCCCTAAACACCCGCTCGCTGCTGAGCACACCGTTAAGCTCCAAGCGCGCTCTCCTGTTCCGCAGGAACTGCCATGTCTAGCGGACGAGGCAGTGGGGGACGCCTTGCTGCAGTAGACGGACACGAAGTAGGTGATGATCCACCGTGTCATAAGCACGCGCAAAATCAAAGGCGACGAGCACGTTCTTTTGGGCCGACGCGCCGTCTGGGCGTTTGTTCGATCGGTTCTTGGGCGTTGCCACCCATCTTGGACCTGCTGGACCAGGCGGCCGATATTGTCCTCCACCGATCGGCCCTGGCGGAACCCGACTTGTTCCGCGGGGATCAGGTGGAGGCGCTCCGTTACGTAGGTCAGCCGTCCCAGGACTAGGCGCTCCGCCAGCTTTGAGACATGGCTCGTGAGAGCGATGGAGCGGTCGCTGGCCGGAAACTGCTTATCCTTGCCGGTCTTGGGGATGGGAACGATGGTGGCCCTCCGCCACTCCTGGGCACCTCCCCTTGTAGCCAGGAAGTGTTGATGAGCCGCAGCAGGGATCTGCGGGCCACCGGGCCGAGGCGTCTTTATCATCTCGTTGCAGATTCCGTCCGGGCCGGGAGCCTTCTTCATTTTGGCCACCTGTAGTTGACGAGTCAGCTCAGTCTCGAGTTATGGCAAGAACATCTTGTTCGCTCCTATTCAGAAAAATACGCTGAATGCAGTCGTATTTAATTTGTCTTGAGGCTTCTCAGAGTCTCGTTTTGTTTTTCTATTTCTTTTCAAAGGACTTTTTGTAAACGTTACATGTGAGGAGGCGTAATTCTCTTAAGCAAGCGTAATTCCCAAGTGATTCACATAAAACGCATTATAACAACTTCAATATATTCCTCACGAGTTTCTGCATCTGTTGATGCCTCATTTTCCTAAATTATTTGCCGGGAACACAGCGCCTACCCGCGTTGAAAACAGGGAACGTTTTCCGCGCTACACAGCTCGTTTTGAGGAACCAGTGCGTGCGTGCACTTTGCACAGTAATTATATCCCTAAAACGTTAAAATAGCACACAAATATACGTCTACCGATAAACTTTGACAATTTCCTATCTATTGAGAGTCATCGTAAGCATAAATTCATAAATCAGGTGTTTGAATAAATTCAGGCTAAACCGGCATTCGGCCATACTGTGGAGTGTGCACCCGCTTGAACAGTTCTTATGCTGTGGCCTGCGGGGTGGCACCTCGGCGAGAGCAGTCTCGCACTCCACCCTGAAGGCAGTCCAGTCCGCCTTCAGAAAGCTCCACCTGGTCTTGCGGACTCGGTGGGGAGCTGCGAGGGTCATCCGGATGTCCACCAGCATGGGAAGGTGGTCGCTTCCAAGGTCGGGTCCCAGGCGCCACACCGTCCCGCGGGCGAGGTCGGCACTCTAGACAGCGACGTCTGGGGCGGTCTGGCTGCCGCTTCGGTAGCTGACGTGGGTCGGCTCTCCGCTTGGAGCTCTGCGCACTTGGGGCGCAGCCCCTCGGCGTTCCACCACACTAGATGGAGGAGACTTCTTGAAACACGGTTGCGACGGTTACGAGCTCGGCGGCGGCCCTGCCCCTGTCGGGGGCCCCGGCAGACGCCCCGCCCCCTCCGTCGGTGCTCACGGAGGGGGGCGCGGCCGGCCGGCTACTCATTCAGTGGGCCGGGGCCGCGCTGCTAACGCGGCTCCCGGACCCGCCGGTGGGCATAACGCAGCCCCAGGGCGTGTTTTTGTTTATTTCGCCGTCCACTTGTATTGTCGTTTAAATGTTTGTGGTAATGTTTTCAATGCATATACCGCTCACATTTTAGCTGGTCGTGACAAAAAAATTATGTCTTATGGTTGAGTCCTAATCTATTACACCTGCTTTATGTCTAGGTTGCACAGTATTATCATTAAAAACTATGTGTGCTGAATTTATCAAGGTCGCTGGAGCCTGCCTGTAATGGATCCTGTTCGTGATTCCGACTCGTGAAGCCACTGACGACGGTGCTCGGCCCGGGTTGCCGTGACCCGTCATGGGGTAACAGTAGCGCTCCAAAACATGGCGGCAACCGACGCGGCACGCGCTAGCTTGGAGGACGGAGCCGACAGAGTTGTTGGTTGGCGTCGCATAAACCGTGCGTAAAGCTAAAGTGTCTATCTAGTGCCGGGTGGACGGTTGCCAGGAAGTTTTAAATTATAACACTGTGTAACATAGACATAAGCAGGTGTAATAGACGAGGACTCAACCATTAGGCAGCAGTTTTGTTTTGCCACGACCGGCTTAGATGTGAGCGGTATTTATGTTACAGTACGTATGCGAAATCCGTATAGTTGCAAACAAACTAGTATTGTTGCAAACGTCCTGGTGGGTCATTATAGTTGCATACGTCCTAGTATAGTTGCGAACGTCCTAGGATGGATGCAACTGTCCTGACCGATCAGGATAGTTGCATACATACTGGGCTGTTCATTACGTTTGCAACAATACTAGTACAGTTGCAAATGTACTGAAAGATTGGGCACAGCTGATTAGTGAAAACGCTTATTTTTGGAGATTTCCAAGCAATGCTTGTCTTGGGGTGCAATATGGTTCATGATGATATCATATGTTATGATCACGTTACTAGACAACAGTGGCGGCTGTACGGGGGGCGGGGGGGGGGGGGGGGGAGTTGCCCTTACCAATACTGCCATTTTCACCATTACCAATTTATGCCGTTTTCAATTATTCACGATTTTGTAAAGTTTGGTTCCCAAAACTCGTTTATTTTTATATTGTCCAAAATTTAAAGGGAAGGTTTCACCTTTCTGAAAGTTGTCAATTATACGCTGGTTGTAGTCGAAAATAGGAAGTAAGTGCTGCTGAAAACGATGGTTATATTTTTTTCTCTCGGAAGGTCACTAACTTTATACAAATTGCGTTTTAAATTTGGGATGATGACATTATTGAGCTATAGACCGCCGTTGATTGGCTGACAAAGTGTGATTGGCTGACAAATTCGCTGTCGGCCAATCAGCGGCGGCTAGACCCCATTTTGCAAACTATAAATTGAATTGCTTAAAAACGGCTAAGTTTTGGGGAAAATGACCTTAGTATTTTCGACATTTCAATAACGGCCAAAGATAATGGCTATGCCATTCTCAATAGCCATTCTCAGTTTAAAACCAATACAAAGGTGAAACATTCCCTTGTCAACACAGCTCTGTCAAATGCGCGTGCTAAACAGCGCTTAGTAGGAAGATTGAGGGAGCCACGCTGCGATAAAGAGTGTAGTCCCGAGCTGTCACGTGACCGAAGGTGACGCGGGACGTGGTCTCATCGGGTTGATCAGTCAGATCAGATCAGAGGTGGTTTTCGGAGCGTTCGGCAGTGTGGTTTTTAGTGAGACGTGCTTTCGATTTCCTCTTCGATATGTCCCGTGACACCTTTGTGATGAAGCTGGACGAGTGGCTTCAAAGTACACGGGGCAAGAATTGCCGCGTCGTTTCCGATGCAGAGCACGATGAGATCATGGACTTCTTACGAAGCTGGCAGACGGCTCCGAACCTGGATCTCTTGATTGCAAGCAGAGGAGGTGGCTGAATACCATAGCCATAATCTTCTACAGTGGTTTCACTTTTGGACAATATAAAAATAAACGAGTTTTTGAAACCAACCTTTACAAAATCTGAATAATTGAAAACGGCATGAATGGTGAATGGTGAAATGAATGAAACGGCATGAAATGGTGAAAATGGCAGTATTGGTAAGGGCAACTCCCCCCCCCCCTTACCACCGCCACTGTTGCCTAATAACGTGATCATAACATATATCAACATGAACCATATTGCACCCCAAGACAAGCATTGTTTTCAAACATTGTTTGAAAATCGCCAAAAATAAGCATTTTCACCAATCAGCCGTGCCCAATCTTTCAGTACATTTGCAACTGTACTGATATTGTTGCAAACGTACTGGACAGCCCAGTATGTATGCAACTATCCTGACTGGTCAGGACAGTTGCATCCATTCTAGGACGTTCGCAACTATACTAGTACGTATACAACTATACTGACCCACCAGGACGTTTGCAACAATACTAGTTTGTTTGCAACTATACGGATTTCGCAAACGTACTGTAACATATGCATTGGAAACATTATCACAGACATTTAAACGACAATGAAAGTGGACGGTGGAATACGAATGCCACGAGTGACGCCGGCATAGGTGGAGAATTGTAAAAATGCCAGGGGGTGCCTTTTCACCGGCGGCGGTCCAGCCTAAGTTGGGGCGAGGGGGGATGGAGGGGAGGGGTGGAGGAGAGAGGGACGGCCGCTTACGGTACCGCAGCGGCACCGTAAAATCATAGGGAGCAAGTGGCGCAATAAGCGATGCAAACGTCAGTAGCGATGACGTCAGTCAATAAGCGATGCATATAATACCTAATATCGAAATGGATGTTACGGGATGTCTGGGGGTAATAATTTCCCTGCTCAACGGCCGTAAGAAAATAGCACTACAAGTCGATGCAAGGATCTAACTGTATTTTGAGTTTCGAAAGAGTGAAATAACATCGTCAGGCACGGTCTGATCTGATACACAGCTCCATGGACCATGGAACCATGGCGACGCGGCTGACGCACGGAGGAGCTCACACAGATACCACAATGGTGAGAGCGTGCCTACACTACCAACCAGGTCCGCTGTGAGACACAAAACTAAGCCGTCCCTGGCCGGCTGACGCCCTGTCTATATACACACGCAGTCACAATCAATATGCGAGCACATTGATCACCATCCACTACGCAGCTGACGGCCGGCCACGGTCAGGATCACCAGCTGACGGGCCGTCCGAGCTTCACGGTACATCACACAAATCTGGAGGAACATCAGGTCTCAGCATATATCCTCACCAGCGCGCGTGCGAGAAGTGAGCGCTGTCCGCGCGGAAATGGCGGCGTATATCCTCACCAGCGCGCGTGCGAGAATTCAGCGCTGTCCGCGCGGAAATGGCGGCGTGGCTGATGCGCGGAGAGAAGTGAGCGCTGTCCGCGCGGAAATGGCGGCGTGGCTGATGCGCGGAGAGAAGTGAGCGCTGTCCGCGCGGAAATGGCGGCGTGGCTGATGCGCGGAGAGCACAAGGATATCAAGAGCGAACGTCTACAAACAGGTCCACTGTGAGGCACAAAGTAAGCCGTACCTGGCCGGCTGACAGTCTATTTACACAGTCACAATCTGCCGGCACATTGGTTACCATCCACTGTCCAGCTCCGAACAGACGGACATGCTGTGGCGACACGCTGAGCCGGCACATTGGTTACCATCCACTGTCCAGCTCCGAACAGACGGACATGCTGTGGCGACACGCTGAGCCGGCACATTGGTTACCATCCACTGCCCAGCTCCGAACAGACGGACATGCTGTGGCGACACGCTGAGCCGGCACATTGGTTACCATCCACTGTCCAGCTCCGAACAGACGGACATGCTGTGGCGACACGCTGAGCCGGCACATTGGTTACCATCCACTGTCCAGCTCCGAACAGACGGACATGCTGTGGCGACACGCTGAGCCGGCACATTGGTTACCATCCACTGCCCAGCTCCGAACAGACGGACATGCTGTGGCGACACGCTGAGCCGGCACATTGGTTACCATCCACCGCCCAGCTCCGAACAGACGGACATGCTGTGGCGACACGCTGAGCCGGCACATTGGTTACCATCCACCGCCCAGCTCCGAACAGACGGACATGCTGTGGCGACACGCTGAGCCGGCACATTGGTTACTATCCACCGCCCAGCTCCGAACAGACGGACATGCTGTGGCGACACGCTGAGCCGGCACATTGGTTACCATCCACTGTCCAGCTCCGAACAGACGGACATGCTGTGGCGACACGCTGAGCCGGCACATTGGTTACCATCCACTGTCCAGCTCCGAACAGACGGACATGCTGTGGCGACACGCTGAGCCGGCACATTGGTTACCATCCACCGCCCAGCTCCGAACAGACGGACATGCTGTGGCGACACGCTGAGTCGGCACATTGGTTACCATCCACTGCCCAGCTCCGAACAGACGGACATGCTGTGGCGACACGCTGAGCCGGCACATTGGTTACCATCCACTGCCCAGCTCCGAACAGACGGACATGCTGTGGCGACACGCTGAGCCGGCACATTGGTTACCATCCACTGCCCAGCTCCGAACAGACGGACATGCTGTGGCGACACGCTGAGCCGGCACATTGGTTACCATCCACTGCCCAGCTCCGAACAGACGGACATGCTGTGGCGACACGCTGAGCCGGCACATTGGTTACCATCCACTGCCCAGCTCCGAACAGACGGACATGCTGTGGCGACACGCTGAGCCGGCACATTGGTTACCATCCACTGTCCAGCTCCGAACAGACGGACATGCTGTGGCGACACGCTGAGCCGGCACATTGGTTACCATCCACTGCCCAGCTCCGAACAGACGGACATGCTGTGGCGACACGCTGAGCGTTTTCAGAGCGTATTGAACGTCACCGCAGTTTATCTCAGTGTAGGTACCTAGGTATATGCCTGAAAGCTCGGAGAGCCAGGACTGTGACAGGTGATGTATTTGTAGAGGCAAGAAAACATGCGCAAAGTTGTGCAGCAGCGTCAGTGGGCCTATTTTAACATGTTAACGGGGGAGGGGGCTTGTCCCCGCAGTGCCTTGACCCCCCCCCCCCCCCCTCCCCTGTGGACGCAGCAAAAATCCCTCGCAGTCGACGGCAAGAAAACGCGTTGAACTGTTGAGTTCAACGTGTTTTTCGCCCCCGGTCAACGAATCTTTCGCGATGAGGACCCCCCCTCCCCCCCCCCCTCCGCTCAACGACTCTTCGCGCTGACGACCCCGCCCCACCCCCGGTCAGCAACTTTTCGCTGATGAAACGGAGCGAAATTTTTGCCACCAAACTCGGAGCATAGATCCGCCAGGGGAATCCCCCGTCGAGTGAACATTCCTCAGAGGCGGCCTTGGCGCTCAGAATGAGCTTTGAACACGCGCACTGCCGGGGGAGGGGGGGGGGGGGGGTGATTTCTGCCCCCCCCGTTTTGCATGAATAGCGAGAAGAAAGAAGAAAAAAACGGCGTAGCGCAGCGTCGCCGAATTTGGCACTGCTGTTTGGGCATCAATTGCCCACATGGTGTGACATGTTTGACCTCGGGTCATCTCAGGTCAGGTCACCAGGCCAGGTCACGTGGCCCCACCTCCAAAAGTTTGCCGTCGTACCACAGACACCGTGTCTGGCCGATTGGTTTGAAACTCACAGGATTTCATAAGGTCATAGGTACCTACAATTTGTTAATCTCGGATTTTTTTTTATATCGGTGACCTAAGGTCGGGTCAATTGCGTGACCTGCCCATTATAAGTCAATGTGGAAATATTAAAATGCTTCCTATTCGGAGGATACACATGATATCAGTCCAATTCCTGCTGTATCATGTTATCATAGATCATTCTTGATGATCCGGGTGTGATCTGTGTTCAGTGATCCCTAGTCAGCCGAGGTCATCCGAGGTCACCAACACTTGTATGTCAATAACTCGACAGAATGAAGATAGTGCAGTGAAACCGGCACCAATGTGTTTGTCTCGTCGAGACACGTCTCCCAATATGCAACATGACCTACCTGGGTCAACACTTGACCTCAACCTGAGGTCAAATTTTCCAGTTGACCTAACATGGTCAACAAGGAAATGATTCGAAGCGCCCTTACGAGACCAACACGATGGCGTCAAAATTATTGCCTTATCTGTATTAGGTAAAAAGCTATTTGGGAAAAAAACGTTTTGGCAAATATAGACTTTTTGACATTTGATGACCTGGAGCCTATCACTATTGACCTGAGCTCAAATTTGGACACCAAGTGGGATTGAATTTTTCAAGAGCTTTCGATTGCTTTTTCCGTGTGTTCCTAGCTATTACAGTTCCCGATATATTTGAGGGTGTTCGAAGTGAAGTCCTAAAACTGGAAAATCTGACCCTTGGTGACCTCAATATTGACCTGACCTAAAACAACACCGATATACTTTCGATAGGGCTTGTCTCGAGCTATCTAATGCCGTTCTCCGCTTGTGGCTACGTTGCGTGTTTTTTTAGATCTTAGGATGGAGGTGGAAATCCCCCCCCCCCCCCCCCGGCAGTTCGTGGTTGGCGCGAACCCCCGGCAATGCGCGTGTTAAGTGTTTGGAGTGATCTGCTAGTTAGAGGGTACTTTTTTCTGAGTGGGTGCTTTTGGCAGTGAGGGGGTGCACTTTTGGGCTGGGTGGTGTTCGTGCACTCCGAAACCCTCAATTCTCCACTCCATGGACTGACACGGCAAGTACTGCGTTCTGCCGGTGCCGGGTGGACGTTTTGACAAACTGATGGTGTGTGGAGGGTTCCCTGGAGGAATCGATGTGTACCGGCCGGTGGTTGCGGTCACCAGTGAGTGCGGTAGCCGGCTCTAAGCAGCACCGGTGGCACTGTGGCGGCTCTGCACCCGGAGAGCTGCGGGAACACGTGGCAGCGGGTGTCATGTGCCGGTGGTAGGAACCAGCTAGGTGTCTGGGACGTGTGACGCATCACACCACCGGTCTAGCGAACAATAGCCCCGTTTACATAGCAATTTAAAAATAGTGGAACATTGTTCACTAATTGTGGAACATCTTCCATTAAGCTCGTTTGAGTAGATATCACCACTACACCAGACTGAGATTTGATCCAATTTGCTCAAACATGGTGTAAGAGTGATCTTGTTTCCTTTTATTTCGAAATCGTGCTTTATAAGTACTGTTAACGGCACAAACATCCAGAGCGGAGTATTTTTTCTTCCAACATTTTGACCTTCATTTGGTAGCGTAGCAGCTTTTGCGAAGACTGCTACGCTTCCATATGCGCAACCGATTTACTTTTTCCGACGGCAGTTGCCGCTTTTTCGCGAATAAGAATTAGAGCTGCAAGATCTCCGGAAAGTATCATACCGGTACCATACAACACAACCAATAACACAATGTTCCACCAATATACCGGCGCTGTCATTAGTATTTTGTCGCACATATGTTCGCATGCCGCATAGTACATGCCGCAGGCATCTAAAAAGTGCTTGCGGTGCCTAAAAATGACCCGATGTGTCGTGCACTGTACCGTAAGTCACGCAGCTCGAAACGTGGGAGGAGCTTATTTTAGCCAAGTTAGCGGGCACTTATTTTCGCGACCAGCACCTGACGTGAATTCTGTATAATACCACGGAAACAACACTAACAAAGGCAATACCTAGGCTGCAACAACCATACGACCAATGTGATACATAACAGCAGACGGTAAATTGACGCACTGGCACCGTAATCGTGATCATGTGATGGTGAAATAAACCTTCATGCTCCACTATTAGTGACCGATGTTTCACTGTTTTGAAACTGCTACATAAACGGGGCTAATGTATTGTACGGGCCGGGCCAGACAGTTCTCTTGTTCATTGCATGGCCCATGCAATGGACAAGATAACTGTCTGGCCCGGCCCGTACAATGGGTTCGCTACCGGTCCGCTAGACCGGTATCACACCACCGGTCCGCTAGACCGGTATCACACCACCGGTCCGCTAGACCGGTATCACACCACCGGTCCGCTAGACCGGTATCACACCACCGGTCCGCTAGACCGGTTTCACACCACCGGTATCACACCACCGGTATCACACCACCGGTTCACTAGACCGGTATCACACCACCGGTCCGCTAGACCGGTATCACACCACCGGTCCGCTAGACCGGTATCACACCACCGGTTCGCTAGACCGGTATCACACCACCGGTTCACTAGACCGGTATCACACCACCGGTTCGCTAGACCGGTATCACACCACCGGTATCACACCACCGTTCCGCTAGACCGGTATCACACCACGGGTCCGCTAGACCGGTATCACACCACCGGTCCGCTAGACCGGTATCACACCACCGGTTCGCTAGACCGGTATCATACCACCGGTTCACTAGACCGGTATCACACCACGGGTCCGCTAGACCGGTATCACACCACCGGTCCGCTAGACCGGTATCACACCACCGGTTCGCTAGACCGGTGTCACACCACCGGTCCGCTAGACCGGTATCACACCACCGTTCCGCTAGACCGGTATCACACCACGGGTCCGCTAGACCGGTATCACACCACCGGTCCGCTAGACCGGTATCACACCACCGGTTCGCTAGACCGGTATCATACCACCGGTTCACTAGACCGGTATCACACCACCGGTATCACACCACCGGTTCGCTAGACCGGTATCACACCACCGGTATCACACCACCGGTTCGCTAGACCGGTATCACACCACCGGTCCGCTAGACCGGTATCACACCACCGTTCCGCTAGACCGGTATCACACCACGGGTCCGCTAGACCGGTATCACACCACCGGTCCGCTAGACCGGTATCACACCACCGGTTCGCTAGACCGGTATCATACCACCGGTTCACTAGACCGGTATCACACCACCGGTATCACACCACCGTTCCGCTAGACCGGTATCACACCACGGGTCCGCTAGACCGGTATCACACCACCGGTCCGCTAGACCGGTATCACACCACCGGTTCGCTAGACCGGTATCATACCACCGGTTCACTAGACCGGTATCACACCACCGGTATCACACCACCGGTCCGCTAGACCGGTATCACACCACCGGTCCGCTAGACCGGTATCACACCACCGGTCCGCTAGACCGGTATCACACCACCGGTCCGCTAGACCGGTATCACACCACCGGTCCGCTAGACCGGTATCACACCACCGGTCCGCTAGACCGGTGGTGTGATGCGTCACGTCCCATAGACACGTGTATGGGAGTTGGCTGTGTCGCTGTAGAATGTCCTTTTCCTCGGCTGACGCTGCGTCGCCCTGACCCGTCACGCCCCTCTGCAGGTTCCCGGCTGCGGTGAGGTCCGGTCTGGTGGACATCATCTCCCCGTCTGCCGAGTACTACCCGCCCCGGGAGACGCTGCGCCGCACGCTGGATGACCCGCTCGAGCGCGTCCAGTGGCGCACCAAGCAGAACCTCGACTTCGCCTACCTCATGATGTACTGCCGGCCGCGCGGCATCTTCTACGTCCAGCTGGAGGACGACATCATGACCAAACCCGGGTGAGCGCCGAGGGAGACTAGATACAGTGTCCTGCATTTCACAAATATGAGTGGAAAGCAACACCCAAATTAACTTTTTTTTGTGACGTCGCTTGTCATCGAAACGACGTCACTAGCGATCGAGCTAAATAGTATTAAAATCAAAACTCGATACAAAAAACATGATCTTCCTACCTACTGGCTACTTAGGCCCATACCTAGTACCTACCCATTAAACAGTATGCCATACACAAACACCTCAGTCCTTACCCAGCACCACCACCCCACTACCACATATCAACACACTACCAAGGCCGTACGTCCAAGACACACTATCATGCCGGAAAGTCAGTGGATACCACGTCTTGTATTTACTGCGCCAGAGACGTCTCGGAATATTCAGCTGCCATATGAAGCAAATTCAGGTACCATTCGCAAAAAAACTTCCTGCGAAGGACGTCGAAATAGTTTATATTTTCCACTTCTCAGTTTAGGAGCTTTCCAACCATCTGAGATACTTTTAAGTGGCACAGCTGGAATAAGGGATCATTTTTCTGCATATAAGTCCTATGAACTTGCATTGAAATTGCGTAATTGTATTTAATTTGTTTTTCCCGAAATCCATGCGAGTCGCCATAAAACAGCTCAGCCCTTGTTCCCGATACATATATATCATAATATCAACAGATTTAGAAAGTTTCCAATACAAAATATAACTGTTTTTCCCTTAAATATGTATACATCGCACGTTGGCAAAGAAGAAAAACATAAAGATTATCTTGATTTGTGAAAAATGATTGTTTTATGAAGGACGTCGATTCAGCTTTGATTTTGTCTAACGAGGACGTCAATTCGGAACTGAAAAGTGCATCAGTAAGGAAGCAAAATTAATTTTCGAAAAAAATGTGGTGGCATTATTGGTCTCCCTACGTACTGTTTTGCTGAAAATTAAATAGCCTGAGAGGGTAGCATTGGCCTCCCGCGCCAATGTTTTGGCGGGTCTGCAATTTATCGGCATCACTCTTTCCAACTGAAGGTCCCAGGATTACGCTACAATGACGTCATAGAAATGAGGTTCTTGTAACCCCAGAAGATGAGAATGGGTGACGCTGTGGGTGGGTGGGGAACATTTGCGATTTGCAAAGTTCGTGCTGTTTACTTTTGAGTAGATATGCTAATTAATTTCATATATGTATGCCTATTGTGTGGTTGATGTGTTGAGGAAGAGAAAAAGGAAGAATGAGACTTTGTCATAGACTCAGAGTGAGTGGATTGTTTACCTGACCTGATATAGCATAGCATAGCACCTCAACCTATGACAACATGATCATGATCTTGGCAACACAATTGAATTGTTCTTGTTCTTGTAGCTTTGGCTATAATTGCCCCCCAAAAATGAAACAGTTCTAAGGTAGGAGAAAGGGCACCAGGATCATCAAGTTTCACAGATAACTGTTTATTTTCCCACTCTGCTTCGGATACTGGTACTTTTGTTGCTGATCTGCTACAACAAACAAATAGGTAATTGATGTGTTTTGGAGAAGGTGCAAGTCAGTAGTAAGAGTGCCTGTATCAAGCTCCAAACTGCATGGAAAAAGTGATGTGGGGCCCTTTCCCCGGAGCTGAGGATGGGATTCTAACATAGAGGTGCCCCATCTCAATCTGGAGGCAAAAGGCATGACAAAAAAAGAGAGTCCTTCCAAGACACTTTTCCCTGGAGTTGTACCTGTCCATGGGACATGGTTCATGGAGCATGATTTCTAGCATGCCTAGACTTGGGTATCCGGACATATTTTCGTCCCGCATTTCTTCGAATCCTTGCCCGCATTTATTCGAATCCGCAAAACTTCGTCTGCGCAAATATTCGTTTCGCATATTTTCGTCAGCGCTAATCAATTAGTCTCGCATTTCTTCGTCCACAAATATTCGTCTGCGCAATTCTTCGTCTACGTAACTTTTCGCCTACGCAATTTTCGTCTACGCAACTATTCGTCTTTGTGAGGTATCCGGACATATTTTCGTCCCGTATTTCTTCGTCACGCATTTTTTCGTCCGCAATTCGCATTCGCCTCGCATTTTTCTTTTCCGCAAATGTTCTGCCAGGATTTCGTCGAATCCTCAAAACAAATCGTCGCGGTCGCCGAATTTGCTGTCCGCAAATCATCGTCTTGCATTTCTTCGTCTGAACATTTTCGTCCGCAACTTTTCGCCTGCCCATTGCTTTAAAAACAAAACATTTTCACTATTCTTTGTCAGCAACTCGTTGCAAAACTTCGTCAACGCTGATAGATATTCGCCCCCTATTCTCTGTCCGCGAATATCTGTATGGTGATTTTCAGCGTGATCTAGGTGTCAATGAAAACAAATATCGAACTGCAGTTTTATATCGACTTTTTCAGAGGCCCGCCGAGGAATTGAACCGCACCACCGTCAAACTAGTTTCATATTAAAATAAAACTGCAGTTTTATATTTTCGTTTTCGTTGACACCATAGATCACGCTGAAAATCACCATACAGATAGTTGCGGACGGATAATTGAGGGCGAATATCTATCTGCGTTGACTAAGATTTGCAACGAGTTGCTGACAAAGAATAGTGGATTTTTTTTAAAGGCAATGGGCAGGCGAAAAGTTGCGGACGAAAATGTTCAGACGAAGAAATGCAAGACGATGATTTGCGGACGGCAAATTCCGCGACCGCGACGATTGTTTTGAGGATTCGACGAAATCCCGGCAGAACATTTGCGGAAAAGAAAAATGCGAGACGAAGAAATGTGGGACGAAAATATGTCCGGATACCTCACAGAGACGAAAAGTTGCGTAGACGAAAATTGCGTAGACGAAAAGTTGCGTAGTCGAAGAATTGCGCAGATGAATATTTATGGATGAAGAAATGCGAGACGGAAGATTTGCGAACGAAGAAATGCGAGACGAAGATTAGCGCTGACGAAAATATGCGTAACGAATATTTGCGCAGACGAAGTTGTGCGGGTTCGAAGAAATGCGAGACGAAAATTAGCGGAAACGAAGAAATGCGAGACGCCACGAAATTATGCGCGGACGAAAAACTACAGACGAAAATCTGCGGACGAAAAAATGCGCGACGAAGAAATGCGGGACGAAAATCGGTCACGGAATCCTAGACTTGTGCTCGAGAAAATGAAAACAAGATTGTATTTGTTAAGATGATAGCGGCATGGAGTTAAAGATGTAAATTGGACGTGGGAGTGGAATGCTTGAACTAAGGAAGCAGCCCTTCCTTAGTTCACCCAGTTGTACTATCAAAATGACCAGTTTGTGTAGTTTCGTGTTAAATATGGGGCAGGTACAGAGGCTATGTTACAAATTATACATTTATTATTTCTGTTACATCCTACCTTATGAATATGTGTAATTTTGTAGCAATCTTGGAAATAGCTCGGGCATTCAAGTATCAGTTGCTGGCACTGGACCCAAATAATCAATTTTGTGATGCGTCAATATTTTGATCCAGCCCAATATAAATGGTATTGGGAAAATTACCGATTTACAAACTGCAATTCTGAAGCACTGGATAACAGTAATGGGATGAATGGCACATGAATCTGTGCATTGTGGCTCATAATACAGTTTTAGCCACCTAGATGTTAAATAATTATCTTAGAAATTGATGCAATATTGCTTTAAAAGTGCATAATTTGTATCCCTGGGCTCACCTGAATAATGTTGTTTTTTGACTCATTCAAATCATTGTATCAAAATATTGATACAGATACAAATATTGATACAGCATTGGTGAACAATTTTATAAAAATGAAAATGCTTTTTCATAATAATTTATCGTAATTATATTACAAAATTTGCTTTATTTACTTACAAAATATAAACTTGAGAATGTAAAAAGGTTATCCTAAGAAAATGACAGAAACATATTCGATGTAATTGGTCGCCACATGATGGCGTCCAGAGGCGTAACTTTTTGAAAATCATTGGGGTTGCACTTAGTTGTTAAGAGCCCATTTATGGGGTCATAACAACTAACACATCGTGTCATAGGCGTAATGTTAAATTCCCAAATTATCGGGGTTGTAGCTACAACCCCAATTTACATTAATGTTCCACCCATGATGGCGTCTCAATCTTTCCCGAAACAAACCAAAAAAACTTACGTAAACACCGAGGTGACGTTGTGACCGAGGTGGATGGAGAAACAGTTGTGCATCAAATGGTGTGATTATTTTTGGAGACTGGCCATTTTCCATGGGGACTAGGTGTTTTTAGTGAAAGTCAATAATTGTGGCATTATTTCTATCCTTCAGTACAGTGCCTATAACAAGCTCCGCCCACTTTGCATAAAAAATTGACGCGTCAATAAATTGTTGTTGTTTTTTACCTAGTGCGAGCAACTGACATTTTCCTGATTTGTAGGATAATGTTGAACATCTACGTTATACAAATTACAAAGATAGTCAAAGTATGCTGCTGTTCTTCATGTTTTATTTCATTACCATGGAGTGAGTGAGGGTGGTGCCGATTCATAGGCGTAGGTACAGGGGGGGGGGGGGGGGGGGGGGGGCGGCGGCAGCCGGAAGGGAACATGGCCCACCCACTTTTCGGCCATTTTTTGCTAACATTTTGCTTATTTTGCTTGGTGAGGAAATGTTTTGATGGCAAAGGCGAGCGCTAGCATTTCATCGTTTGTTCAATGATCGAGTCTTTCCGTCCGGCAACCTAACCTGTGTCAACTGCTGATCGATCCGGCACATCGGTTATGACTTGATTGATTGATGTGATTGATTCTTGAATCTTCATGTGAAGTTCACTCACCGGCAGCGGCGGTCATATACTATGCCCTATGGCCAGGGACGTAGCCAGGGGGCGGGGGAGGGGGCACGGGGCCATGCTCCCCCCCCCCCCCCCCAGCAAAACAAAATATACACTAGATATAATGAGATTCTCTGACGACCCGATCGCCCCCCCCCCCCCCCGTCAACAACATATGTCTGAGGAGCGAAATTTGTTTTTATCACCGACGTGCCCCCCACCCCCTGATAAAAATTATGGCTACGTGCCTGCCTATGGCTGAACTCTGAAGCATGTGTATTGTGTAGTGTACTGCATTCCATTTATATTTTCGCTTTAATTGTGTTCCCGCACGCAGCTCACATGCGTTGTACGTACCCACACTCACATGTGTTCCCGTACGCAGGTGCATACGTTGCTGCTTTTTTTTCTTACTCGTCGCGTGCGTTAGCCGTTTAGTATGTAGATATTAATCCGTATGAGGTATTCCCCCACTTCGTTCTGACGCTGAGTGCACTGGTCGCGCCCAGTCGTGCCTCAGTCGCGTTCGCACATGTATTTGCGCCGCTCGTTACCGTACATACATGCGTACACATACGTGCTCAACAATGTGCGTGATTAATCAGTGACAATACATGTGCCAAATGCGACACCTATTTCCCATTTATACCGGACCGCGTAAAGGATTAAAGGTGTTTTCTTCGGCCAGTTGTATTTGTACAATAAGTTTCTATTTTTATATAGTTGTCATCTGCTGTTCTTTACCTTTTCCCATAGGAAGAAAGTAATGCGACATTTGCTACGCAAAATAAACCACATCACGATCACATGCTTCATTGCAACAAGGCAAAACCGCCTTAAATCGTATAATTCCAATGTCTTTTCTTAGTGACTGTTATTCACATTGAATAGGTGAGGATGAACTCTTGAACACAGGATTCGGTTGTTTGTTCTTGGGCAGTGGAGCAGGACAGACAGGCAACTGGTAGGACGCAGGAATGCAGGAGGCAGCCTTCAATAGACGCCATCTGGAACATAGGACATTACCAATATATGTACATGATGTTCATGATATTGTCACGCTTTTAACACATGTTTAGTTTTCAATTATCGGAACAGGTATTGTTTTTATATAAATATACAGCAAACCGACTGCCCGAACTATGAAGCCTCGATTGTTGGGTTATTAGAATGCAAATTTAGACCTCAATATCGACCTCCTTCTGGAATAGTGACGTCCTCTCAGCATTCATCACACTCTTGCAAAAAACAAACAAAAAATCAGGACACTGACTAGACGCCTAGGTGGATTATGCGCTCCCAGTAACTGGGTGAGGAGTTTGGGAGTTTGGGAATGGCCTAACTCTTGAGACACTAGCCGTACTGTATGAGTAGAGAGAATGACGATTACTTTTTGATTGCTACAATTCGAATTTGCTAGTGTAATTGTTTGCCCAGTATTTAATGTGATGCTACACATTGCTAGAGTGGAAAGCGTCGGTTCTACTCCGCAAGGAAACATGAAGCCCTGTCCTGAGTCTGCGTGTTGTTTTCCAGATATGTGACAAAAATGAAGGAATTCGCTCTCCAAAAGATCGCAGAGAAGACAAATTGGTTCCTTCTAGACTTTTGTCAACTGGGTTTCATAGGTAAGAGAATACGTTTCATATGAACCTGCTCGTGGTCATGTCCAGCACCAGTGCACAGGTGCTGGCGAGCCGTGTGTCTGTGCCGGTGAGTAATTGGTGGGCAGTCTCGCCGCGGCCCGGCGCGGCGCGGCGCGGCGCGGCGCGGCTCGGCTCGGCCCGGCCTGGACCGGCGCGGTCCGCGGCGGCTCAGTGGTGTGCAGTTACACTGGCCGGACACCGTACACCGAGGCGACGCAGCTGACGTATCCGGCCGTCCGCCAGTCGGCAGCTCTATGGTCGGCGTATGGCGTAGTTCGGAGGCATTCCACAGCCCTAGCCAGGTCAGGCGGAAACGGCTCACGGCTCGTTTAACCAGATAACCATCGTGCCGCATCAGTTTGTGTTTGACAGCATTTCGAGCTAAATCATCACTAGTTTTGGATCCCACCATCGTAGTTTTACAATGTCATTCCCATATGGGTGCTTCAAAATTAATACGAGCATTGGAAGTATCGCCTGTGTTCCGGTTGTGTTACGCTGCTGTTGCCTGTGCTGTGGCTTGCTGGTAGTGTTGGGCTTCTCTCTGCGCCAGTCGCTCTGCTCTCTCGTGGAGCCGTCAGCCGGCGGGTGGGCGCCGGTTGGCGCTGTATGTGCGCGGAGCGCGTGCAGCCCCGCCTGTGGGATCGGGTGTCGCGGCTGCCTGGTTTGACTGACGCGGGGCGACGCCCAGGTAATAGGCCAGTCCAGCCCGGGTGGTGTTTGCGAGTTGGGACGTTAGTGAAACGACCGCGCCGCTTAGCAGTGAGGTGTGGGACGCGCCCCGTGTGTGTGTGTGTGTGCTGTATTGGAGTCGCAGCCGCTGCACAGTGGGCGATAACGGCCTGCGAACGCGACATGGGGTGAAAAATAACATTTCAAAAATGACTATTTTATACGGCTCATTTTCAATCAAAATGTCCATAGCATGAAAGTATAACACCGATTCGCTAACAAATTTGTTGATTTGTATGCACCATGTCTTCAAACACACACTATTGTTCAGCCGCCGATATTGCTATGGCGCGCCTCATTCTCATGCATGGATATATGCTAATATGAGAGGCGAAGAACGTTTGTGGAAGGAAGGTTTCGTACAGGCTTTGTGGTATTTTTCTTCAACGTACAAATCATCAGCAGTCCGGAATACCTATATATGACCTATTCATGTGAATTATACATTTTATATGCTAACATTAAGTGAGGTATGTTATTTGAAGTGGCTGACCAACATAATCAAAACTTGTTAATCCTACAATTTTCATTCCACGGTTCTCCGCTTTGATAAACATTTGTTCTGCCTCGTTAGGGGTTATACTTTGTTTTAAACAAAAAAAAACTTGCGCATATTCGCGCTTTTTATTTTGGAGCTTATTTTATAGTGTACATTATGGTAGTGTATAGTGTTTATAGTGTACAGCCGCTTTTCAGAGCGTCAACCATGCAAAATTAGGGACCTCGGCGTAACACTAGATACCAAAATAATATTTGCATCACATGTCTCTGACATAGTCAGCAGGGCCAACCGAGCACTAGGCCTCCTTACTCGTTCTTTTCAAGTCGGTACTAGCACTTCAAAATGCAACAGGAGCGCAGTGCTAGCTGCGTACTTCGCGAACGTGCGTTCGATTTTAGAATACTGTAGCGTGGTCTGGGCGGGGGCGGCCAACTCCCACACGGTGCGGATCGATCGAGTGCAGCACAAGCTCCTCATTTGGCTACTCACTGATACATGCTCCGGACAAGCTAATTCTCTCTCTTATGGTAGCCTTCTGCTCCATTTCAAATTGCCTTCCTTAGCATCACGCAGAGCATGACAGCATGACCTGCTCTTCTTGAGGAACATCCTGCGGGGGAAAGTGGACTCACAGGTCCTGCTCGAGTCGTTTCCCCTGCACGTGTCGCCTCGATCGACCCGCACCGTCTATCTTTTAACCGTGCCTCGAGCACGGGTAAGAACTGTGGACTCTGGGATGTTCTGCCGGCTTCCTAGAGCAATGAATGACTTTTTAGGCAGTGCTTTTAACGCAGACATATTGTATGACAGTTTTGGAGCTTTTAGAGCACAGGTGATCACGTACGTTTTAACCCTGTAGTATGTGACTGTAAACTTTAGGCTGTGTGATTATGTGATGTGTGTGCTGCGTTGTGTATTTATTGTTACATCTTATCTTCACGACTTCGCCTGTCAGTGGAGCGTAGCTCTGTTGGCGATCAAATGAAATAAATAAAATAAAATAAAAGCACATCACTATTAACTCTGCGCCATTACAATGCCCGGATCTCTGCTGTCCCTAGTTAACTGGCCGTACAAAGGCCATTTTTTAAAGATAGAAGTCTAAAGATAGTAAATGACAAGGGTTACAAAATGGCTATCTCGGAATTTCGATTTTTTTGTTTTTTACCCCCCCAAAAAAATCCAAAGAATATTTTGTTTAAAAAGATGCCCTCAAAATCAAAATTTTCAAACATTTTCCAAAAACCGAAATGTGTTGGAGAACCACATATGGCCAATACCCAAACCAAATTTCAAAGCAATATCTTTGTTTTTGAATGACTTATGGCTCCCTCAGTAAGAGTAACTCATGACTTCATATTTGTTATTGCGTTTTTTGGCCTTTATTGACCAGATACAGACAAATAAATGCCAGCACTGTATTTCTGAGACAAAACCGGTCTAGAAACATGCCTTTTGTCTTTATATTGATCAATTTCAAATGTTGCCCTTATGTGACCTGACCTTGATCTGAGATGATCTTGACACTAACTTCACTTAAATGAGGTCAGATGGTAAAATGACTATCACTATCGAATTGTACGTGTACAATAGCCCATAAAACATGTGTCGCATGACTTTCGTAGATTGTCTGCGCATAGCGACCTTTTGTGACTGACCTTTGCCAAAAATCTCACTTTAGCGCATGCGGGATGTGTATTATACCTTTGGGAGCATTGTGAGTGATCATGGTCGCAATCAAAGGCTTTGGATGGAAAGTATGGCCCATACACTCAAATGCCTCGATTTTGACCTTTGACCCGACTTTGACCTAATATGTGACCTCAATTCCACAATTTCGAGTATGCTTTAGATGCGAGTCACTGAGAGCTTTCGAATGCCGTCTTGCTGCAATCATTGGTGCCGGAGATAACGAGGGGGGGGGGGGGCAATATTCCCCCCCCCTCGGTCAATGTCGGGTTAAACCCAGATAAAAGAAAGTGCATATGTTGAGCTCTCTGATTCATCAGCCATCGATTGATATGCTACATGTTCAAACCGATGCCGTAAATTAAAGCAGAAACGCCGTGTCGCGCTAAAAGGCCGTTCTCGCCCACTGTGCGCTGGCTTGCTGTATTCCGTCGTCCATGAGTCCTGATTGTACCAATGTGTTCTCATTCGTTCACCATTGCAGAGTAGAAATGCGATAATGGGGTGGGGGGACAATTTTGTAAGGTACCAATTTTTGGGGTTCGTAAAAACAAGGATAATTTTTCAAAATGTTTTTTTTTGTGTTGTATTATACAAAAATGCGAAATGAACTCTAACATTATTAAAAACTAAAACAATTAAGCTCATGTCCTTGTAGTTGTGACGTCACGACCAGAGTGAAAATAAAAAGTGCCGTCACAAATCACGAGTGTCGTGACGTCACAAACAAAATCAAGAAAGTTTTTTTAATATGAGAAGTTAAGAGGAAGTTTTAGGACAGAAGGCGGTCTAAGATGTGTGCGAGAAGTATATTGAAAAATCGAGAAAAATATGCTGAATCTATGCGTAAAACCCCACTCCTGTCCCCCACCCCATTGTTGTCTTCTTTTCACCAAAATGTGATGATTTCAGTGTGCGTATCTACGTGTACTGTGCACCGCGAAGATATCCACGTCTGGAATCACAAAGGGAACCTATTGCCACCCCGCCCCTGGTCCACAGGGAAGCTGTTTAAGACTGTCGATCTGCTGCCGTTGATCCACTTCCTGGTGATGTTCAACAACGACAAGCCGTCCGACTGGCTGCTGCTCAACCTGGTGCACACAAAAGTGTGCCGCTTCGACAAGAGCGCCGTGAGTCGGCTCCCTGCCCGATCGATCAGATCGCGCAGTTCTGAAGCTCGTTCTGAGTGAGAAGTCAGTGGAGATCGTCATTGTCAGCATTACGCGGCAATCTTGTCACGGCCTGGAATGAAGTTTGTTGAACGCACCAACGCGATCTGTCAGATGTACTCGTCTGACACTGGACCGATGCTCTGGTTTGGCAGTTGAAAGTTGTGTCACACTGCGAATGTTGCGCTTGGTATGATGGACATTTTTCCCATTGCAAACTGAAATGCAATTTGGCTCTCGCATGCCCTTTTTCTTATCTCTCGCCCTGGAGGGGAGGGGGCATTTTGACCCCCCCCCCCCCTTAGTTTTTCGGGAATAGCGGGGAAACGGCGGCGCTGCCGCCAAATTTGGCACAGCTATTTGTACATCAATTACCCACATTGTGTGACAATTTTTCCCTGGGGCCATCTCAGGTCAGGTCACCAGGTAACGTCAAGTGACCTTACCTCCAAAAATGTTTGTGGTCGTGCCAAAGCCAGTGTTTGTCCGAGATATTTGAAACTTACAGGATTTCTTAAGGTCAAAGTACTACAAATCGTATATCTCGGATTTTTGTTTTATATCGGTGTTCTAAGGTCAGGTCGATTTCGTGACCTCCCATTATAAGTCAATGGGAAAAGTTACAAATGCTTCCTATTCAGATAATATGCATTAGATCAGGCCAACTATTTCAGAATCATGTTATGTTAGCTCATTATTGATGACCCAGGTGCAATTGTTGCTCGGTGCCCTCTGCCAGATCAGCTGAGGTTATCTGAGGTCACCAGCACTTGTTTGGCAATAACTCTTGACATAATAAAGATAGAGACTTGCAAATGACACCACTGTGCGTGTCTCGTCGAGGCGCATCGCCCCATTTGCAACACGCCTTATTTGGGTCACCAAATGACCTTGACCTGAGGTAACATTTTGAAATTGACCTAACCAGGTCACCATTGATGTGTTTCGAAGCGTCTGGACGAGACACACGATGGTGTTAAAATGATTTATCTATGTTTAACCGATAAAAGATGTTCACGAAACACATTTTGGAAGAAAATGCCATCGTGACCTTTGGTGACCTCTGGAGCCTAAACTATTGATCTTAGTTAAAATTTAAGGATTATAAGTGCGATTGCATTTTTCATGAGTTTTCTATTGTTTTGTTTTCCGTTTGTTCCTAGCCATCACAGTTCCCGAAATATTTGGGGGTTTCTGGAGCAAATTCCTAAACTTGGAAAATTTGACCTTTGATGCCCTCTGATTACCTCAATATTGACCTGAGCTAAAAAAAAATGCCCGAAATAACTTCGAATGTCCTTATTGAGAGCTTTGGAACTTTTTCTGGGTCTTTCTAGCCCTTTTAGTTAGTTGACCGAGTAAGTTTAAGCTTTCGAGTTAGTGGGGTTGACCCTCCCCCCCCCTCCCCACCCCACCCCACCACGAGGGCGAAGTTATCTCTGAGGCCCACGGGGGCGCGGGTTATTATGAATCGATAACAATACCGGCAGTTCTGCGCTATTTTTCATCAGTACACAGGACCTCGTGCTGTGTAAATGCGACGTAGCGCAGCGTATGCGGTTTAGGATGTGCCGTTATTTGTCAAGGGCAGCCTATTGCCTGCCTTCAGACTGTATGCTGCGCCGGTCGGCCTGACGAGCTCGCTTTGTTCGCTCGTGCCCCGGCGCCCCGTTGAATAGCCGCTAGGTATGGGGTCCCGTCCAGGTGGCGTGTATTGATGCTGTCGGCAGCCGGTACGATGGTCACGCCCGGGTACTGGCGTAGTTACGGATCAATCCGTGATCCCCCTTAATTACAATCACCGTCCGGCGATCCGTGATCCCTGCATTACAATCACCGTCCGGCGAACGGCGTCATGCATTGTAACGCGCGGTTCCCGGCCGTCCCGGCACGCGCGGCATATATATGGTACGTGCGTCGATGAGGACATTAATTTGTTGGTAGTTATTGGCGGCCAGCAATCGCATTCGTTCACTTGTGGGCTGCCGTGTGTGGCATGTGCAAATGCGTACTTTCGCGTACTAAACGCACGTACTACCTGACCCGGGGAAATACAGAAAATGAAGACAAACTTGTGTAGCTGACGTCTGTTTGTTTTCATGTTGGACCTGTCGTGTCGTGTGCCATGGTTGCTGACGCTTGTTTCTCTGTGTGTTCGACAGAAGAAATGTAAAGAAGAGAAGGATAAGGTTTGGTTACACTACAAGCCGTCACTGTTCCAGCACATCGGCACGCACTCGTCACTCAAGGGCAAGGTGCAGAAGCTCAAGGTAAGCGACAGACCGGACCGGCCGTGTCTGCCCGGGCATGGTGGTGTTTCTAGTTGACTTTCAGACTTCCATGCGACCGTCGCCCTGGCTTTATGCTTTATAGTCGCTTCATTAGTGGCTGCTTAGCTGTTTTGCCGTATGCTGTGTCGTCTGGATACATATAATCATCATATCATCACCGTCGACCGCCCCACGATGATTAAATGGACCGAAGTACCCGGGTCGGCTGTGTCTTCTGACACGGTCGGAATTGAGTTCATACGAGAGGACACCGAAACCAAGGAATACTAAGTCCATGTGAATGTTCCGCTTTCGCATTCAGTCCCAACGCGTCTGATACGGTCAAAGAAGCTGTTAACGTGAATTGGGCGATCTCTTTCTAGGTGGGTTTCCAACCGGGGCAGATTCCAATAAGTCCGACAGGGTTCTCAAAGCTCATCGGATTTCGCTTGTTGGTGCATACATTGAAAATAAATGTATTTCGTAAAAGCTGCTTGGATTTCATTTACAATCAAGAAAAACGTCTGCACGCTGGAGCGACCCGACGCAAGGGGCTATAGATTGACACACATCTCCTGCTGCGTCCGCACGTGGCATTGTTCGTCGAATTGTCGCTCAACGCGCTGCACGTCGTTGGTTCAGTCGTTACCAAGCTATCATTTTGTTTGAGCCGTTTCGCTACAAACATGTGGCAGCACGCACATACCGTGTTTCATATTTGCTTACTTGTTCAATATTTGATTGGACGGTATCGTCTGACCTGCACTTTGTTCAGCCATTATCCTAATGGGTAGCACTTTGTTCAGCCATTATCCTAATGGATATTTGCATTATAACGCACAGACCAACTCAGCTTAGTGGTGGACATTGGACAATTAGTACTATTTTCGACCGAAGCTCTTGCGTGTCGGTTTTCCAAGCTCAAATTCCCAGGTCGGCCAAATCTGTTATGCGGACGGAGCACAAGGATGGGCTGAAAACTAGGGAAGGGGATGGGAGAGAGGGGGTGACTGGCGTGGCATGGCTGACTGGCATGGCTTTAGGGTCTGTTTCATCAGTTTGATGGGGGCTTGGCGTGTGTTGTTGGGTCGGAGTGGACCCCTTGGCACGCTATTCTCTAGGGAAAGGAGGGCTGCTAATGCCGCCGTGATGGCTGACCGCAGTCAGGTCTGCCATCGGTCTGCTGAATTCAGTGTTTGAGCCGAATTTATTAGACATGCCTGCACCGCCAGTGAAGTGCAGAAGCAGTTAAGTGCTGTGTTGAGGAAACCTCACGTTTCGAGTGTGGTTCCACAACACAGCGTGTTGTGGCAAGTGTCAACATGACCCCATGACTGGCGATGGTGGGGTCAAACGGCTATTAGGGTCAATCAACATGACCCCATGACTGGCGATGGTGGGGTCAAACGGCCATTAGGGTCAATCAACATGACCCCATGACTGGCGATGGTGGGGTCAAACGGCCATTAGGGTCAATCATTTAATTACTCGCTTTGCACATGATGGCGCTGAAAGCTAGCTCGCCGACAGATGGCAGTAGGCAAAGTTCAATTAAAATTAATCAAATAATTAATTAGATAGATTGGTGTATGCATTACCTTATTTTAGTGTATGTTATACTAATGTAAAATAATTAAATATCTAAAAAATAAGAAAAATATATCGGATGACCTCGGAAGGGCTATGGTGCCAGTGGTTTACATTGCTATAGGCTGTTGGTGCACCAAAAACATGCAATTGCCGTTTAAATTGTGCACCTTTATGACGCACGGGCAGGTCATTGACCTGACATGACCCCAGGTTAAAGGGATATTGCCACCTCCGGAGTATTTCTAAAAAGCAACCTAAATGAATGGTTGGGATCAACAATCATGTATGCTCAAGCGCAAACTTGTTCCTGTAGCACCTAAAGCAGTGTATCGGCAAAACATGTTTTTTCTGACTCCAAAATGTTGGTCCCAGCTTTGCTCAGTACTAGATTCATGATGGCCGCTCTCATCTAGCCCGCCACAAATAGCAGCCCGCCCAAAGCCGAAGCGTACGAATTCGCCGAGACTTGACCCTTGAAAAGTCTGCCCGTGTTAAAGATATTTGTCACGAATCTCCTACGGCCCCAAAGTCGAGCCATAGCCATTATTGATGTTGTTATTATGAAAGAGGCTAAGGTTGTTGACAATATAATTAACTGCTTACGCTTATTAATTGTAAAGTGCACTGACGGAATGATGTTGAGTTTGCGGACTATGATTTTCTTTTGAATATTGCAAAGTGATTCTAAATAGTGATGAGGCGACTCCAGTTTTACGAATGTGTGCCAATCATGAGCGGTACGAATGTATTGTTTGATCTAATGGGGGGGGGGGGGGGAGGTTCGGGAACCCAATTTTGCAGGTGACAGCGGACACGCTTAATCTATCGATACACACATAAAACTCCATATTGGCCTGCGAGGTGGCAATATCCCTTTAACATTGGTGTCAAAACATATAAAACTGTCCCATCTGAGGGTATAGCAAGTTGAAGGAAATCCTCGCTGCCGTCCGGACATTATTTTCGAAAACGTCAATCGGCCCACACGAGACTTGATATTGCAAATATGGTAGTTGGACCGGGTTGCAAATGGCGGGCTAAGTTTCTGCAGCTACTTTCCCATTTGACTTGTGATGCGTAGTCCACGAATGGCCACCAATGCACTAAGTTACTAGTTTTTTTAAAATAAGTTCATCTGATTTGCTGATTTTGCAGGTTCAGTGACAAGATATCAGAAACTTGCCTGAAAACTGGGCGCGATCAGTGTCTTCCCAGTTGGAAGTCCCCTGCTTACATTGCAAGTGGCGGGCATCGTTTCCATGACACATTTTGGCCAGTTTTGGTATTGTAGGACACAAATGATGAAGTTATGTCACCCTGATGCTGGTTTTCTTATATCTGATATACCTTTTGACGTATAGATGCAAATAGGCCAAAACGGGGGGGGGGGGGGGTAATCCTTTTGGCGGGCACTACGCTGAACAGGCGCGGCTGACCACCGTAATGCGCGTTTGACCGCACCATGCACACGAGTTGTAGTGCGGGACGAAATCAAAGCCGACGTATTGGCGGCTAGTTCATAATTGCGGGGAATAATGTGTATGTGTCGCACTCTTCGCCTGTTATACCGCTGTTGTTTTGCAATGCTAGCGTGTTTGTTAATCATCAACAGGTGCATATATTTGCACACACTATCATACTAATCTGCTTACGCTATAAGGCTTACCTGATATTACTGTGATACACGGGCGCACTGGCCTGTACGCCTGTACGTGTTTCTGTGCAAGTCCTTGCACGCTTACCACCTGTGCCGCCGTCCCGGCTTTGTTTCGCAGCCTTCGCGGCTTTGTTTCGCAGCCTTGTTCGGCCCGGTAGGTCGTCGGCAGTAGAGCTGCGGCCAGCGACTGACCCCGCTGACCTCGTGTGACCCCGTGTGACCCAGGACAACTGGGCGGGCTCGGTGCGCCTCTCGATTGCTGACCGGCTGCTGAACGCCAATCTGCACGCCAATCGCGCAAAGCCAACGGTGGTTATTCCTGTGTGCGGTCTGCTGCGTGGCACATACAGTGTGCGACCGATGATGGCGCGCACCACTGCACTGTGCTCTGATCAGGCCCACTGTGCTCTGATCAGGCCCACTGTGCTCTGATCAGGCCCACTGTGCTCTGATCAGGCCGGCACCGTGCTCTGATCAGGCCGGCACCGTGCTCTGATCAGGCCCTGCACCGTGCTCTGATCAGGCTGGCACCGTGCTCTGATCAGGCCTTGCACCGTGCTCTGATCAGGCCGGCACCGTGCTCTGATCAGGCCGGCACCGTGCTCTGATCAGGCTGGCAGCGTGCTCTGATCAGGCCCTGCACCGTGCTCTGATCAGGCCCACTGTGCTCTGATCAGGCCTTGCACCGTGCTCTGATCAGGCCCACTGTGCTCTGATCAGGCCTTGCACCGTGCTCTGATCAGGCCGGCACCGTGCTCTGATCAGGCCGGCACCGTGCTCTGATCAGGCCGACACCGTGCTCTGATCAGGCCCTGCACCGTGCTCTGATCAGGCCCTGCACCGTGCTCTGATCAGGCCGGCACCGTGCTCTGCTCAGGCCGGCACCGTGCTCTGATCAGGCTGGCAGCGTGCTCTGATCAGGCCGGCACCGTGCTATGATCAGGCCCTGCACCGTGCTCTGATCAGGCCGGCACCGTGCTCTGATCAGGCTGGCAGCGTGCTCTGATCAGGCCCTGCACCGTGCTCTGATCAGGCCGGCACCGTGCTCTGATCAGGCCGGCACCGTGCTCTGATCAGGCTGGCAGCGTGCTCTGATCAGGCCCTGCACCGTGCTCTGATCAGGCCCACTGTGCTCTGATCAGGCCTTGCACCGTGCTCTGATCAGGCCGGCACCGTGCTCTGATCAGGCCTTGCACCGTGCTCTGATCAGGCCGGCACCGTGCTCTGATCAGGCCCTGCACGGTGCTCTGATCAGGTCGGCACATCGTCTGCACATCGGCAGACGGCAGAATGTCTGACCCAGCATGCCATCAAGTGGGCAGTTCTTTTGCCTGCCAATGCAGTCAGTCACTCCGATTGTGCATTCGCTGATTCGTGGTGTTTCCTTTGCACATTGCCGTCTTCTGTAAACCTTGAGTGCCTGCATGTTCATGTTAATGTGAACCACCATTATGGAGTGGATTTCAGTACTGCACTTCCAGCACAGCACTGTAACTTCCGCGTTGTGCTCAGGAAAAAAAAATTGGAAGTCATTCTGTTGCTGATATGAGCTGACCAGTGGCCACAGGCACTGGCAAAGTAATGATGTGCAGCCAATAACGCTAATGTCGCCGGCGTTCCTATGGCTTCACAGAGTAGCAATGGTTGCCTGTAGTAGCATAGGCGTATTATTAGCCTGCCCGGATGGATGGTTTGTCGGGATCGGGAGGCCGTCGGGATTATTTATGTTGTTTCAAAATCATCAAGATCAAGCTTATTTGGAAGTGCAGAGACCTTTGTGAGTGGCGGGTAAATTGTTTGCTTGAACTAATACATGCGTGTTTCTTGTAGCTTACCGGGAATATTAAATGATTTGCCATACATTGGTGTGTTGTCACTCTTCAGGGGATTTTCGTTGGCAAATTTTAAGATTCCTATAACTATATGTGTATCCTGAGTGTTGCCTGGGCCGACCGTTTGCTTTCCAGTGTTAAGTCCGATGGTCACCGAGTGAGCTGCACCTCGCACGGGTTGACGTGTCGCTTACCTCAGACAATAGGTGTGCGCAAATGTGGCGCTTGATAGTTGTGCTGCGAAGGCATGACGACCGTCAAGTGCACGATGCAGTGGTAGGCCGTTTCGAGTGACCTCTGATCATGCACCCGAAAGTCTATTACCTTACCCTCAGACCTACTTACGTTCGCATGATATATGTATATCTTATGTGTAGCACCTGACCCACTTTTTGACTCCGGCAGGACAAGCAGTTTGGCAAGGTGCAGATGTTTAAGGCGCACAGCAACCCGCCGGCACGAGTCGTCTGCGACATGAAGCCGCACAAGCAGTACACGCTCGAGGTACGTGTGAGGAGGTATACTCCTTAATGGCTCGGTGTGAATAGCATGTGCTGAGAGGTTCTTTCTGAGCTATCTGAAACAAAAAGCCGTACCGGATTGATTTTGGAAGCATCATCGGTAGTCTAGCACTGGCTGAGGCTGTCAGTGTGCCCGGAGATTCAACATTGTCAAGTCAATCGATTATGATTTATGGTGACATGATAAGCTGCTTTGTTATTTACCAGGTCATGTGCTCACACTCGTATTCCGACTCAATTAACTATATATATGCGGGTCATTTGCACTGTTGATTGTATCTGCCTTGACTACTGCTGTTGATTGTGTCTGACTACTGCTGTTGATTGTGTCTGCCTTAACTACTGCTGTTGATTGTGTATGCCTTGACTACTATTGTTGATTGTGTCCGCCTTGAATACTGCTGTTGATTGTGTCTGACTACTGCTGTTGATTGTGTCTGCCTTAACTACTGCTGTTGATTGTGTCTGCCTTGCCTACTGCTGTTGATTGTGTCCGCCTTGACTACTGCTGTTGATTGTGTCTGCCTTAACTACTGCTGTTGATTGTGTATGCCTTGACTACTATTGTTGATTGTGTCCGCCTTGAATACTGCTGTTGATTGTGTCTGACTACTGCTGTTGATTGTGTCTGCCTTAACTACTGCTGTTGATTGTGTCTGCCTTGCCTACTGCTGTTGATTGTGTCCGCCTTGACTACTGCTGTTGATTGTGTCTGACTACTGCTGTTGATTGTGTCTGACTGCTGCTGTTGATTGTGTATGCCTTGACTACTGCTGTTGATTGTGTCCGCCTTGACTACTACTGCTGTCCGTCTGTTCTGCAGCGTGCCTACAAGGGCGAGACCTACTTCTGGGGTCTGCTGCCACAGCCGGGCGACCATCTGGAGTTCCACCTCACGCCGCCCACCACGGTCACCGGGTAGGTGTACCAGCAGCCGAAACCACCAGGCATCACAACAGCTCGCATGCAAGTGGAACGTGATAGGTATCCGTGTAATTGGGATGATAAATTCGCAAAACGTGTCGATGAATTTCATTTGTTGTTCCAGCTTCATTGTGTGACGGCTTTTGGAATTAACTGAACGAAAGCAAGCCATCGGGGCGTAAAATCTTTTCAACATGCAACAATAGTCGCGTTTACATAGCAATTGTATAACGAGGTATAATAGTTGAACCTGTTCGCACCGGAGAGAAATCACCGGAGGGAAATCACCAACGTACCGGAGGGAAATCGGTTCCAATTTGCTCTGACACAGGATTCGAATGATCTTTGCGCTCTTCAGTTCAAAATAGTACTCTATAATTACTTTTAACAAGTTAAACGTCCTGAGCGGGGTATTCATATAGTAGCGTAGGGCCTTTGCGAGGGGCGCTACGCTGCCATATGTAAGAGATTACTGACTTATGTTCAACAGCAGTTGCCGTTTGTGGCGCATTTCGCGAATAAGTGCCCGAGGGGAACTTATTTTCGCGAATCATGCATTATGTGAATCTCTGTTGGTACAATAACAAAGGCAATATATAGGCTGGAACAACCAAGGTGATGCATACATACATACGACCAAGGTGATACATACAACCAAGGGCGGATCCAGCCGGCCGTTTGGGGGGGGGGCAAACCGTTTTTTTAGCGGACCTTACCTACCCCCAATTTCGAATTTCTCCCCGGATTTGGGCCACTTTATTTTGCAACCACACGATTTCGATTTTTTCCCCCATTTTTGTTTTAGGTTTTCGACCTTTTGGGATATCGAAAAAGGAAAGATGTCAGCTTGCAGTTTGTATTGTTCCGACATTGCCTTACACTGAGAAAAACTATGTCAGTTGTCAGCTGTACCCAGGGGCGTCGCCGATAATTTTTGAGTGGGGGGTCGGCTGAAATGACGACAAAAAAATGTACCCCAATTTGTTATGCGTGTATTTAAGCCTTTGCAACATTTTTAATGTGGATTTGCATGTTATAGTAGGTACTTGTTATTTAGCGCCGCGAAGCGGCGCGAATTTTTGTTTGCTCGGGTTTGCCTGATAAAACCCAGAAACATAGGCATTTTTAGCTTCTTAGCCTTGTAGAGGATAAGAAGCTAAAAATGTTATTCATTCAATTCAGCGTTGCGACGAAACGAAGACGATGCCGATGGCTTCGTTATGACGATGGCCACTGATGTGACGCCGCGAAGCGGCGTGAACATTTTAATTTTAGGTCGTGGAAAACGCATGTTTAATATTGGAACCAGACCGTGAGTGGAGCCAAGCCTCAGGTAACCCCTTTTCCTGGTTGCACATCTCGGTATGATGCAAAATGTTGAAATGAAGGTAGTTTTTCATATACATTAGCCTCGGATAGTAAATCACGATGGCCGGTGGCAGTCTGCGCTCAATAGTACATATGATAATAATAACTGTAGTCTGTATACATACCTATGTACCGAACTGTAACAAACAACTGGTAACGGTGCAAATGGTTTCAAAGTAGCAAGAGGCAGACCGACATTTCCGCGCATAAATGGTCCCTGTGAATCTGGAGGAGCCTGGGGGAGATGGCTTGGGGAGATAGTCCTGGCCTGGTCCCCACTATTAGCTCTTCGGGCCAACAAGTTGGGCACCGCTGGAACAGCTTCCGGTTGCCGAAGTCCGCGTCTTTGCGTTCGCGTCGCCTTTTTCGGAACTCGGCAGACAAGCTAAACATGTAGTCCGCTTTAAAGATAATATTGTATGAAGAGAGTTGGCCCTGGAGCCAGCAATTACCGCCAAGGAGAGCCTCTGCAAGACACTTAATGGAATTAATTTTCCAAATTTGTATATGCAATTGCGAAACTTGTGGCATGCCGCGAAGCGGCGCGAAATTTTCAGTTTTTGACTGTGGCTAGCTTGATTTTGACTGCTGCAATTTTGGGATGCCCAGTACCGTTCTAAAAACGCAAATATAGCATGCATTAAATTTCACGTCTTGAGGGGGGGGGGGCAAAACATAGCCCCCTTAAACAGGCTTGGGGGGGGGGCATGGCCCCGTTCGCCCCCCCCCCCTGGATCCGCCCTTGCATACAACTATGAACAAAACTGATTGAAAATGATTGGCATCAAAAGCTTCATTGACAGTATGACTCTATCATGGCTCAAACGCTTAATTACTTCAAAAGCCGATTGGACAAATACAGCACATACACAATTACCAAGTGTAAATCATCTCCTTACATATGGGAAGTAAAACTCATGTTAATAAGGAAACAAATAGCAAACCCTTTGTAAAGATATACTTAATGCATTAACCCGCGAGTTACTGGGGTATATTTCATAACGCGACTTACTGGGGAGGGAGGGGGGCTATTTTTTGCCCCCCTCGGATCTCCGGAACCGAATGTAAAATTAAAACGGCATCCGATAGCCCTGTACAATTTATCGAGGGGAAACATAATATTGTTGACCTCGGGGTCACTGATGACGTCACAGGTCAGGTCAAGTACAAAATGTTTGACCGTGTCAAAAGAACTCGATGGATGGAATTGTCGCGCAAAATTGCGATATTAAACGCATAAGCTGTCGATAAATCGGCATGATTCGTGTGTCCGACACTTCTAAGTACCTTTCTAAGCTGTTTATGACCTTGGGTCAGGTCAAGGTCATCCGAGGTCACGAGGTCAAACTGCAGATTACGGTCATTAGGGTAACACATGTTTATGGGTTTGTTTTTCGTCTAGAACGCGAAAAATGACCTTAGAACATTGTTTGTTGCATACAACTAGAAGTGAAAAGCAAAAACGGAAATTCGTTTTTTATGCATAGAATGCTGTGAGAGGTGGTCGATTTGTGAAATTTAAAGGTCATAAATCAGTCATTTTTGAAGATATCGACTTCAAATTTAGTACACATATTCACCGCACGCGTCTCGATCACATATATTCCGGTTTTTGGATCATTCTGATTTTTTCTTGAAAATTTTGTAAAAACAAAACATTTTGTATTTGGATTTCTCAAAATTTAGAATTTCAAAAAAGTTCAAAAATCCGAGATAGCAGTTTGATAGCCCGTTCTATTGTCAGTAATTTGATTTAAGACAATTGAGTTTATCTCAAACATCGTACCTTTGGCAGCGTTTTCCGAAAACCATTATTTTGCAACAAAAACCGAAGAACATGACGTCACTCTGACGTCATTCCCGGTTGACCTATCATAACCTCATATTTTTCATTTTGCCAACATGTGTAGAATGTTAAAACATTCCCTTGTTAAAGGGAATGTTTCACCTTTCTGGAAGTTGTCATATTAAATATAAGCCGGTTGTAGTGAAAAATATGAAGTAAGTGCTGTTGAAAACGATGGTGATATTTTTCACTCGAAAAGTCACTTAACTTTATACAAATTAAGTTTTTAGATTTGGGCGAATGACGTCATATTGAGCTATAGACCGCCGCTGATTGGCTGACAAGGTGGGATTGGCTGAAAAAGTGGCTGTCAGCCAATCAGCGGCTGCACCAGCCTGGAATCATTTTGCAAATGGTAAATTCAATTGCTTAAAAACTGTTTGGGAAAAAAGACCTTAGAGATTTGGACATTTCAATAACGGCCCAAGATAATGGCTATCTCAGTTTAAAACTAATATTTCTTGATACACAATACCAACCCAGTAATGAATAAATACTATCAGAAACTATATGGTTTTCTGACCATAGTGGATTTCCAAAAAGTATTATTAAACAATGGGACAGAAAAGGGCTACGTTTTATTTGCGACTTATTTCATCAG
The DNA here is from genome assembly GCA_036785665.1 of Chirona hameri. Lineage (NCBI taxonomy): Eukaryota > Metazoa > Arthropoda > Thecostraca > Balanomorpha > Balanidae > Chirona > Chirona hameri. The sequence goes on along the minus strand of JAXIVJ010000364.1, from coordinate 174,194 downwards.
TCTTCTGGCCAGTTATACTGAAAGGAAAATATCAAAGAAAAGTTTCTAATAGAAATGGCATTCCTTTGCTACGAAAGGTTGGTACGGAGACTTCCGCAGAACTTGATAAACTACTCAGGAAGAAAGGTGAATAACCCAAACACTCAGGAAGAAAGGTGAATAACCCAAACATTCATATAAGATAAAAGTCGTAATGCACGAATCAAAACTCACAAAATATGTGTATGTGTTATTTGTGAAAGCTTTAGCACGAAACAATTTAGAGACCGATTTGAAAGTAAACAATAAATGGCAAAGCGAAATAGGTGGCCACATCAAGGTCAAGGGAACATTAACAACACTTGTAAATGCCAGGACGTCTACGTATTTGCCGTACTTACATTATATAATAACAAGAATATATCCAACAAATAAGCTGCTTGAAGCCATGAATATACAATCTTCAAACCTTTGTTCCTTTTGTGAACAGGCAACAGAAACTCTAGCCCATGTTTTCTGGTACTGTCCGAAGGTTAAAATATTCATTAAAGAAGTTCTCAGTTGGTTCTTCCTCAATGATCTTTGAAATATAATTGCCTTACTAGCAACGATTGGTAAGGATGTTATACACAAAGCGCAGTAAGGATGTTATACACAAAGTGCGGTAAGGATGTTATACACAAAGCGCGAATGAATAAAGTTTCACCTTCGCTAACTGTAATGATGAAAGCTTTAAAGATTGAAGCTGAAAAGGAATATAGTGCATATAGATTAAGGAATGATGTAGATGGCTTCGATGGAAAGTGGGGATAACTCAAGACAATTATCGATTGAAGGGAATTTTTTGAATAAACCCGCCTTTCTTCTATCTTGGTGATCAGTTAAAATGAGACCAGTCCCGAGAGATGCCGGTCGTTTCTAACACGTATATATACATACACAGATACACTAACACACATGGGTGCTACCTTTCGTCTCTCGTCCGGGCGTGGGCTTGGCTCGATAGAGTTCGCGTATACGACATATACGTTGTACGACATGACGATCTGATGTGAGCGATATGTACACCGTACAGTGATGAGAGGTTTGATAGTTGAGTGTGAGTGAGGCCAGGCGAACTGCTGTTTCATTTGATGCTTATGTTTATATGCTGCTTGACCTAGGAATTATGTCAAAATAAACTAGCCCTAAGTGGGAAAACCCCGAGAAAAAAAAGATACATAATAGTACACGGTAAATTGAAGCACGAGCGCCATAATTGTGATCATATGACGGTGAAGGAATACTTCATGTTCAACTATTTGTTGACGTTAACGCGACTAATATTGTTTGCTTGAAGTTGACACATACCGAATACCTGTCGGATTTCAGATACCTGTTCCAAAGCGGAAACGTCGAGCATCCGTCTGATCGATTTTACAACACGACTGTTGAAATCGTACCAGAAGTGGAAAATCACGAGTTGCTAAAACGTTACAAAACTACCTCAGATGGATACGTGATAATTGGTAAGCCTGATTGTGTACGATGGTCTGCTTATTTCCGTAGGTAACGGGCAGTTCTTTGTCGCAGTCTGTGTCTTCAATTGTGCAATATTGTTGCAACATTCCTTTTCTTAGTTCCATTGGTGGTCATTTGAGCGACCAAATTAGGCAATACCTCGACTGTGGCATGGTATGGAACCAGTACAGCCCCCAGCCGCAGTAGAACGCACC
>JAXIVJ010000364.1:0-167500 GCA_036785665.1 Chirona hameri | reverse complement strand
CAAGTCTGCCGGTGAAGAGAGAGAGAGAGAGAGAGAGAGAGAGAGAGAGAGAGAGAGAGAGAGAGAGAGAGAGAGAGAGAGAGAGAGAGAGAGAGAGAGAGAGAGAGAGAGAGAGAGAGAGAGAGAGAGAGAGAGAGAGAGAGAGAGAGAGAGAGAGAGGAGAGAGAGAGAGAGAGAGAGAGAGAGAGAGAGAGAGAGGAGAGAGAGAGAGAGAGAGAGAGAGAGAGAGAGAGAGAGAGAGAGGAGAGAGAGAGGAGAGAGAGAGAGAGAGAGAGAGAGAGAGAGAGAGAGAGAGCCAGTACCATTCCGTGCGGCCGAGGCGCAAGTCTTTCGTACTTACGCGAGGAGGTGGAAGTGATGTGAGGCATGGCAATAGGAGCAGTTGTGACCGAGTCGCACGGAGTGCCATACTGTCGGGGGCGGTCGATGTGCTCGTCGTCCTCCCGTCCGCCTTGATGTGCCTCCAATACAGCTGCCGAGTTCTTGTGTCTGGCCGAGGAACAAACTGATGGCATGTTTACTCAATTGGAAAGAGAGAGCCCTCCCTCTGTGTCCACTCCAAACAGTCTACCAATGGCTTCGAGGAGGGAAGAGCAGTGGTCTGGCGGTGAGGAGAGGACAGAGGGAGGAGCAGTGGTCTGGCGGTGAGGAGAGGACAGAGGGTGGGTCAGTGGTCTGGCGGTGAGGAGAGGACAGAGGGGGGTCAGTGGTCTGACGGCGAGGAGAGGACAGAGGGTGAGTCAGTGGTCTGACGGTGAGGTGAGGACAGAGGGAGGAGCAGTGGTCTGGCGGTGAGGAGAGGACAGAGGGAGGAGCAGTGGTCTGGCGGTGAGGAGAGGACAGAGGGTGGGTCAGTGGCATGACGCTGAGGAGAGGACAGAGGGTGGGTCAGTGGTCTGACGGTGAGGAGAGGACAGAGGGTGAGTCAGTGGTCTGACGGTGAGGAGAGGACAGAGGGAGGAGCAGTGGTCTGAGGGTGAGGACAGAGGGTGGGTCAGTGGTATGACGGTGAGGTGAGGACAGAGGGGGAGCAGTGGTCTGGCGGTGAGGAGAGGACAGAGGGAGGAGCAGTGGTCTGACGGTGAGGAGAGGACAGAGGGTGGAGCAGTGGTCTGACGGTGAGGAGAGGACAGAGGGTGGGTCAGTGGTCTGGTCGATGAGGAGAGGACAGAGGGTAGGTCAGTGGTCTGGCGGTGAGGAGAGGAAAGAGGGTGGGTCAGTGGTCTGGCGATGAGGAGAGGACAGAGGGTGGGTCAGTGGTCTGACGGTGAGGAGAGGACAGAGGGTGAGTCAGTGGTCTGACGGTGAGGAGAGGACAGAGGGAGGAGCAGTGGTCTGAGGGTGAGGACAGAGGGTGGGTCAGTGGTATGACGGTGAGGTGAGGACAGAGGGGGAGCAGTGGTCTGGCGGTGCGGAGAGGACAGAGGGAGGAGCAGTGGTCTGACGGTGAGGAGAGGACAGAGGGTGGAGCAGTGGTCTGACGGTGAGGAGAGGACAGAGGGTGGGTCAGTGGTCTGGTCGATGAGGAGAGGACAGAGGGTAGGTCAGTGGTCTGGCGGTGAGGAGAGGAAAGAGGGTGGGTCAGTGGTCTGGCGGTGAGGAGAGGACAGAGGGTGGGTCAGTGGTCTGACGGTGAGGAGAGGACAGAGGGAGGAGCAGTGGGCTGACGGTGAGGAGAGGACATAGGGAGGAGCAGTGGTCTGGCGGTGAGGAGAGGACAGAGGTAGGAGCAGTGGTCTGGCGGTGAGGAGAGGACAGAGGGTGGGTCAGTGGTCAGACGGTGAGGAGAGGACAGAGGGTGGGTCAGTGGTCTGGCGGTGAGGTGAGGACAGAGAGTGGGGCAGTGGTCTGACGGTGAGGAGAGGACAGAGGGAGGAGCAGTGGTCAGGAGAGGACAGAGGGTGGGTCAGTGGTCAGACGGTGAGGAGAGGACAGAGGGAGGAGCAGTGGTCAGACGGTGAGGAGAGGACAGAGGGAGGAGCAGTGGTCAGACGGTGAGGAGAGGACAGAGGGTGGAGCAGTGGTCTGACGGTGAGGTGAGGACAGAGGGAGGAGCAGTGGTCTGACGGTGAGGAGAGGACAGAGGGAGGGTCAGTGGTCTGGCGGTGAGGAGAGGACAGAGGGTGGGCCAGTGGTATGACGCTGAGGAGAGGACAGAGGGTGGGTCAGTGGTCTGACGGAGAGGACAGAGGGTGGAGCAGTGGTCTGACGGTGAGGTGAGGACAGAGGGTGGGGCAGTGGTCTGACGGTGAGGAGAGGACAGAGGGAGGAGCAGTGGTCTGACGGTGAGGGGAGGACAGAGAGAGGAGCAGTGGTCTGGCGGTGAGGAGAGGACAGAGGGAGGAGCAGTGGTCTGACGGTGAGGAGAGGACAGAGGGAGGAGCAGTGGTCTGGCGGTGAGGAGAGGACAGAGGGAGGAGCAGTGGTCTGACGGTGAGGAGAGGACAGAGGGAGGAGCAGTGGTCTGGCGGTGAGGAGAGGACAGAGGGAGGAGCAGTGGTCTGGCGGTGAGGAGAGGACAGAGGGTGGAGCAGTGGTCTGGCGGCGAGGAGAGGACAGAGGGAGGAGTAGTGGTCTGACGGTGAGGAGAGGACAGAGGGAGGAGCAGTGGTATGGCGGTGAGGAGAGGACAGAGGGAGGAGCAGTGGTCTGGCGGTGAGGAGAGGACAGAGGATGGGACAGTGGTCTGACCATGAGGAGGGGGAGGGGGCAGTGGTCTGGTCGATGAGGTGAGGACAGAGGGTGGAGCAGTGGTCTGACGGTGAGGAGAGGACAGAGGGTGGAGCAGTGGTCTGACGGTGAGGAGAGGACAGAGGGAGGAGCAGTGGTCTGGCGGTAAGGAGAGGACAGAGGGAGGAGCAGTGGTCTGACGGTGAGGAGAGGACAGAGGGTGGATCAGTGGTCTGGCGGTGAGGAGAGGACAGAGGGTGGGGCAGTGGTCTGGCGGTAAGGAGAGGACAGAGGGAGGAAGGGGTCAGTGGTCTGGCGGTGAGGAGAGGACAGAGGGTGGGTCAGTGGTCTGGCGGTGAGGAGAGGAAAGAGGGTGGGTCAGTGGTCTGACGGTGAGGAGAGGACAGAGGGAGGAGCAGTGGTCTGGCGGTGAGGAGAGGACAGAGGGTGGGTCAGTGGTCTGGCGATGAGGAGAGGACAGCGGGAGGAGCAGTGGTCTGACGGTGAAGAGAGGACAGAGGGAGGAGCAGTGGTCTGGCGGATCAGTGGTCTGGCGGTGAGGAGAGGACAGAGGGTGGGTCAGTGGTCTGATGGTGAGGAGAGGACAGCGGGAGGAGCAGTGGTCTGACGGTGAGGAGAGGACAGAGGGAGGAGCAGTGGTCTGGCGGTGAGGAGAGGACAGAGGGTGGGTCAGTGGTCTGGCGGTGAGGAGAGGACAGAGGGGGGTCAGTGGTCTGACGGCGAGGAGAGGACAGAGGGTGAGTCAGTGGTCTGACGGTGAGGTGAGGACAGAGGGAGGAGCAGTGGTCTGGCGGTGAGGAGAGGACAGAGGGAGGAGCAGTGGTCTGGCGGTGAGGAGAGGACAGAGGGTGGGTCAGTGGCATGACGCTGAGGAGAGGACAGAGGGTGGGTCAGTGGTCTGACGGTGAGGAGAGGACAGAGGGTGAGTCAGTGGTCTGACGGTGAGGAGAGGACAGAGGGAGGAGCAGTGGTCTGAGGGTGAGGACAGAGGGTGGGTCAGTGGTATGACGGTGAGGTGAGGACAGAGGGGGAGCAGTGGTCTGGCGGTGAGGAGAGGACAGAGGGAGGAGCAGTGGTCTGACGGTGAGGAGAGGACAGAGGGTGGAGCAGTGGTCTGACGGTGAGGAGAGGACAGAGGGTGGGTCAGTGGTCTGGTCGATGAGGAGAGGACAGAGGGTAGGTCAGTGGTCTGGCGGTGAGGAGAGGAAAGAGGGTGGGTCAGTGGTCTGGCGGTGAGGAGAGGACAGAGGGTGGGTCAGTGGTCTGACGGTGAGGAGAGGACAGAGGGAGGAGCAGTGGGCTGACGGTGAGGAGAGGACAGAGGGAGGAGCAGTGGACTGACGGTGAGGGGAGGACAGAGGGAGGAGCAGTGGTCTGGCGGTGAGGAGAGGACAGAGGGAGGAGCAGTGGTCAGGAGAGGACAGAGGGTGGGTCAGTGGTCAGACGGTGAGGAGAGGACAGAGGGAGGAGCAGTGGTCAGACGGTGAGGAGAGGACAGAGGGAGGAGCAGTGGTCAGACGGTGAGGAGAGGACAGAGGGTGGAGCAGTGGTCTGACGGTGAGGTGAGGACAGAGGGAGGAGCAGTGGTCTGACGGTGAGGAGAGGACAGAGGGAGGGTCAGTGGTCTGGCGGTGAGGAGAGGACAGAGGGTGGGCCAGTGGTATGACGCTGAGGAGAGGACAGAGGGTGGGTCAGTGGTCTGACGGAGAGGACAGGGGGTGGAGCAGTGGTCTGACGGTGAGGTGAGGACAGAGGGTGGGGCAGTGGTCTGACGGTGAGGAGAGGACAGAGGGAGGAGCAGTGGACTGACGGTGAGGGGAGGACAGAGGGAGGAGCAGTGGTCTGGCGGTGAGGAGAGGACAGAGGGAGGAGCAGTGGTCTGACGGTGAGGAGAGGACAGAGGGAGGAGCAGTGGTCTGGCGGTGAGGAGAGGACAGAGGGAGGAGCAGTGGTCTGACGGTGAGGAGAGGACAGAGGGAGGAGCAGTGGTCTGGCGGTGAGGAGAGGACAGAGGGTGGGTCAGTGGTCTGGCGGTGAGGAGAGGACAGAGGGGGGTCAGTGGTCTGACGGCGAGGAGAGGACAGAGGGTGAGTCAGTGGTCTGACGGTGAGGTGAGGACAGAGGGAGGAGCAGTGGTCTGGCGGTGAGGAGAGGACAGAGGGAGGAGCAGTGGTCTGGCGGTGAGGAGAGGACAGAGGGTGGGTCAGTGGCATGACGCTGAGGAGAGGACAGAGGGTGGGTCAGTGGTCTGACGGTGAGGAGAGGACAGAGGGTGAGTCAGTGGTCTGACGGTGAGGAGAGGACAGAGGGAGGAGCAGTGGTCTGAGGGTGAGGACAGAGGGTGGGTCAGTGGTATGACGGTGAGGTGAGGACAGAGGGGGAGCAGTGGTCTGGCGGTGAGGAGAGGACAGAGGGAGGAGCAGTGGTCTGACGGTGAGGAGAGGACAGAGGGTGGAGCAGTGGTCTGACGGTGAGGAGAGGACAGAGGGTGGGTCAGTGGTCTGGTCGATGAGGAGAGGACAGAGGGTAGGTCAGTGGTCTGGCGGTGAGGAGAGGAAAGAGGGTGGGTCAGTGGTCTGGCGGTGAGGAGAGGACAGAGGGTGGGTCAGTGGTCTGACGGTGAGGAGAGGACAGAGGGAGGAGCAGTGGGCTGACGGTGAGGAGAGGACATAGGGAGGAGCAGTGGTCTGGCGGTGAGGAGAGGACAGAGGTAGGAGCAGTGGTCTGGCGGTGAGGAGAGGACAGAGGGTGGGTCAGTGGTCAGACGGTGAGGAGAGGACAGAGGGTGGGTCAGTGGTCTGGCGGTGAGGTGAGGACAGAGAGTGGGGCAGTGGTCTGACGGTGAGGAGAGGACAGAGGGAGGAGCAGTGGTCAGGAGAGGACAGAGGGTGGGTCAGTGGTCAGACGGTGAGGAGAGGACAGAGGGAGGAGCAGTGGTCAGACGGTGAGGAGAGGACAGAGGGAGGAGCAGTGGTCAGACGGTGAGGAGAGGACAGAGGGTGGAGCAGTGGTCTGACGGTGAGGTGAGGACAGAGGGAGGAGCAGTGGTCTGACGGTGAGGAGAGGACAGAGGGAGGGTCAGTGGTCTGGCGGTGAGGAGAGGACAGAGGGTGGGCCAGTGGTATGACGCTGAGGAGAGGACAGAGGGTGGGTCAGTGGTCTGACGGAGAGGACAGAGGGTGGAGCAGTGGTCTGACGGTGAGGTGAGGACAGAGGGTGGGGCAGTGGTCTGACGGTGAGGAGAGGACAGAGGGAGGAGCAGTGGTCTGACGGTGAGGGGAGGACAGAGGGAGGAGCAGTGGTCTGGCAGTGAGGAGAGGACAGAGGGAGGAGCAGTGGTCTGACGGTGAGGAGAGGACAGAGGGAGGAGCAGTGGTCTGGCGGTGAGGAGAGGACAGAGGGAGGAGCAGTGGTCTGACGGTGAGGAGAGGACAGAGGGAGGAGCAGTGGTCTGGCGGTGAGGAGAGGACAGAGGGAGGAGCAGTGGTCTGGCGGTGAGGAGAGGACAGAGGGTGGATCAGTGGTCTGGCGGCGAGGAGAGGACAGAGGGAGGAGTAGTGGTCTGACGGTGAGGAGAGGACAGAGGGAGGAGCAGTGGTATGGCGGTGAGGAGAGGACAGAGGGAGGAGCAGTGGTCTGGCGGTGAGGAGAGGACAGAGGATGGGACAGTGGTCTGACCATGAGGAGGGGGAGGGGGCAGTGGTCTGGTCGATGAGGTGAGGACAGAGGGTGGAGCAGTGGTCTGACGGTGAGGAGAGGACAGAGGGTGGAGCAGTGGTCTGACGGTGAGGAGAGGACAGAGGGAGGAGCAGTGGTCTGGCGGTAAGGAGAGGACAGAGGGAGGAGCAGTGGTCTGACGGTGAGGAGAGGACAGAGGGTGGATCAGTGGTCTGGCGGTGAGGAGAGGACAGAGGGTGGGGCAGTGGTCTGGCGGTAAGGAGAGGACAGAGGGAGGGAGGGGTCAGTGGTCTGGCGGTGAGGAGAGGACAGATGGTGGGTCAGTGGTCTGGCGGTGAGGAGAGGAAAGAGGGTGGGTCAGTGGTCTGACGGTGAGGAGAGGACAGAGGGAGGAGCAGTGGTCTGGCGGTGAGGAGAGGACAGAGGGTGGGTCAGTGGTCTGGCGATGAGGAGAGGACAGCGGGAGGAGCAGTGGTCTGACGGTGAAGAGAGGACAGAGGGAGGAGCAGTGGTCTGGCGGATCAGTGGTCTGGCGGTGAGGAGAGGACAGAGGGTGGGTCAGTGGTCTGATGGTGAGGAGAGGACAGCGGGAGGAGCAGTGGTCTGACGGTGAGGAGAGGACAGAGGGAGGAGCAGTGGTCTGGCGGTGAGGAGAGGACAGAGGGTGGGTCAGTGGTCTGGCGGTGAGGAGAGGACAGAGGGTGGGTCAGTGGTCTGATGGTGAGGAGAGGACAGCGGGAGGAGCAGTGGTCTGACGGTGAGGAGAGGACAGAGGGAGGAGCAGTGGTCAGACGGCGAGGAGAGGACAGAGGGTGGGTCAGTGGTCTGGCGGTGAGGAGAGGACAGAGGGTGGGTCAGTGGTCTGGTGGTGAGGAGATGAAAGAGGGTGGGTCAGTGGTCTGACGGTGAGGAGAGGACAGAGGGTGGGTCAGTGGTCTGGCGGTGAGGAGAGGACAGAGGGTGGGTCAGTGGTCTGGCGGTGAGGAGAGGAAAGAGGGTGGGTCAGTGGTCTGACGGTGAGGAGAGGACAGAGGGTGGGTCAGTGGTCTGACGGTGAGGAGAGGACAGAAGGAGGAGCAGTGGTCTGGCGGTGAGGAGAGGACAGAGGGAGGAGCAGTGGTCTGGCGGTGAGGAGAGGACAGAGGGAGGGTCAGTGGTCTGACGGTGAGGAGAGGACAGAGGGTGGGTCAGTGGTCTGGCGGTGAGGAGAGGACAGAGGGAGGAGCAGTGGTCTGGCGGTGAGGAGAGGACAGAGGGAGGAGCAGTGGTCTGGCGGTGAGGAGAGGACAGAGGGAGGAGCAGTGGTCTGGCGGTGAGGAGAGGACAGAGGGTGGGGCAGTGGTCTGACGGTGAGGAGAGGACAGAGGGTGGGTCAGTGGTCTGGCGGTGAGGAGAGGACAGAGGGAGGAGCAGTGGTCTGGCGGTGAGAAGAGGACAGAGGGAGGAGCAGTGGTCTGACGGTGAGGAGAGGACAGAGGGTGGGTCAGTGGTCTGACGGTGAGGAGAGGACAGAGGGTGGGTCAGTGGTCTGGCGGTGAGGAGAGGACAGAGGGTGGGTCAGTGGTCTGGCGGTGAGGAGAGGACAGAGAGAGGAGCAGTGGTCTGGCGGTGAGAAGAGGACAGAGGGAGAAGCAGTGGTCTGGCGGTGAGGAGAGGACAGAGGGAGGAGCAGTGGTCTGGCGGTGAGGAGAGGACAGAGGGAGGAGCAGTGGTCTGGCGGTGAGGAGAGGACAGAGGGTGGGGCAGTGGTCTGACGGTGAGGAGAGGACATAGAGTGGGTCAGTGGTCTGGCGGTGAGGAGAGGACAGAGGGAGGAGCAGTGGTCTGGCGGTGAGGTGAGGACAGAGGGTGGGTCAGTGGTCTGACGGTGAGGAGAGGACAGAGGGAGGAGCAGTGGTCTGGCGGTGAGGAGAGGACAGAGGGTGGGTCAGTGGTCAGACGGTGAGGAGAGGACAGAGGGTGGGTCAGTGGTCTGACGGTGATGAGAGGACAGAGGGTGGGGCAGTGGTCTGGCGGTGAGGAGAGGACAGAGGGTGGGTCAGTGGTCTGGCGGTGAGGAGAGGACAGAGGGAGGAGCAGTGGTCTGGCGGTGAGGAGAGGACAGAGGGTGGGGCAGTGGTCTGGCGGTAAGGAGAGGACAGAGGGTGGGGCAGTGGTCTGGCGGTGAGGAGAGGACAGAGGGAGGAGCAGTGGTCTGACCGTGAGGAGAGGACAGAGGGTGGGTCAGTGGTCTGACGGTGAGGAGAGGAAAGAGGGTGGGTCAGTGGTCTGGCGGTGAGGAGAGGACAGAGGGAGGAGCAGTGGGCTGGCGGTGAGGAGAGGAAAGAGTGTGGAGCATTGGTCTGACGGTGAGGAGAGGACAGAGGGTGGGTCAGTGGTCTGGCGATGAGGACAGGACAGAGGGAGGAGCAGTGGTCTGACGGTAAGGAGAGGACAGAGGGAGGAGCAGTGGTCTGGCGGTGAGGAGAGGACATAGGGAGGGGCAGTGGTCTGACGGTGAGGAGAGGACAGAGGGTGGGTCAGTGGTCTGGCGATGAGGAGAGGACGGAGGGAGGAGCAGTGGTCTGACGGTAAGGAGAGGACAGAGGGAGGAGCAGTGGTCTGGCGGTGAGGAGAGGACAGAGGGTGGAGCAGTGGTCTGAGGGTGAGGAGAGGACAGAGGGAGGAGCAGTGGTCTGAGGGTGAGGAGAGGACAGAGGGAGGAGCAGTGGGCTGGCGGTGAGGAGAGGACAGAGGGAGGAGCAGTGGTCTGGCGGTGAGGAGAGGACAGAGGGAGGAGCAGTGGGCTGACCGTGAGGAGAGGACAGAGGGTGGGTCAGTGGTCTGACGGTGAGGAGAGGACAGAGGGAGGAGCAGTGGTCTGACGGTGAGGAGAGGACAGAGGGTGGGTCAGTGGTCTGACGGTGAGGAGAGGACAGAGGGTGGGTCAGTGGTCTGGCGGTGAGGAGAGGACAGAGGGTGGGTCAGTGGTCTGGCGGTGAGGAGAGGAAAGAGGGTGGGTCAGTGGTCTGGCGGTCAGGAGAGGACAGAGGGTGGGTCAGTGGGCAGACGGTGAGGAGAGGACAGAGGGTGGGTCAGTGGTCTGACGGTGAGGAGAGGACGGAGCAGTGGCCTGGCGGTGAGGAGAAGACAGAGGGAGGAGCAGTGGTCTGACGGTGAGGAGAGGACAGAGGGAGGAGCAGTGGTCTGGCGGTGAGGAGAGGACAGAGGGTGGGTCAGTGGTCTGACGGAGAGGACAGAGGGTGGGTCAGTGGTATGACGGCGAGATGAGGACAGAGGGTGGGTCAGTGGTCTGGCGGTGAGGAGAGGACAGAGGGAGGAGCATTGGTCTGACGGTGAGGAGAGGACAGCGGGAGGAGCAGTGGTCTGGCGGTAAGGAGAGGACAGAGGGAGGGTCAGTGATCTGACGGAGAGGACAGAGGGTGGGTCAGTGGTATGACGGTGAGGTGAGGACAGAGGGTGGGTCAGTGGTCTGGCGGTGAGGAGAGGACAGAGGGAGGAGCAGTGGTATGACGGTGAGGAGAGGACAGCGGGAGGAGCAGTGGTCTGGCGGTAAGGAGAGGACAGAGGGAGGGTCAGTGATCTGACGGAGAGGACAGAGGGTGGGTCAGTGGTATGACGGTGAGGTGAGGACAGAGGGTGGGTCAGTGGTCTGGCGGTGAGGAGAGGACAGAGGGAGGAGCAGTGGTCTGACGGTGAGGAGAGGACAGCGGGAGGAGCAGTGGTCTGGCGGTAAGGAGAGGACAGAGGGAGGGTCAGTGATCTGACGGAGAGGACAGAGGGTGGGTCAGTGGTATGACGGTGAGGTGAGGACAGAGGGTGGGTCAGTGGTCTGGCGGTGAGGAGAGGACAGAGGGAGGAGCAGTGGTATGACGGTGAGGAGAGGACAGAGGGAGGAGCAGTGGTCTGGCGGTGAGGAGAGGACAGAGGGAGGAGCAGTGGTCTGACGGTGAAGAGAGGACAGAGGGTGGAGCAGTGGTCTGGCGGTGAGGAGAGGACAGAGGGTGGGTCAGTGGTGAGGAGTTTTGTCCCATAGAATGTGGTGATGTAAAATTGCCGTAGACGGTGACAAAGTATCCCCCAAGAGGTCTGAAATTCGAACTAAGTTAGGAAAATTGCGGCCCGGTAACGTCAGTGAAAATGGTTGACTAAGCCGGGACAAAATATATTGACGTAACATAATGGAGAATGTCGTCCCGCTGCGTCTCCTTCCCTTTTCTGTAGTTATGAAGTCAACTGCTGCTATGAAAGCTCTGTATTAAGACACTGTTAATAACTACAAATTACAAATTCCGCACCTACAGCTGCGGTTAGTGGATGAGACAACACTAGCGCGTCACTACCCATACAACAACACCTTCACAGCGCAGTGGATCTTCTCCGCCTCGTATTGCCCTTCAAAAGTATATAAAATTGGCAAGCTCCGAACCATGCCCAGCACAGCCGGCGACGTGTTCGTTGAGCCGATACAGGCTTCAACAACGTAACCACCACGCCGCCAGCCTTGGACAGGGCTGCCGAGTCGATCATGGGCAGCCCTGCTTTCAATGCTTTGATCACAGTACAGTGAGTCATACTGCGGACTCTGCGCATACACCAGGGCCCAATCTTACCAAATGACGTATAAATCACGATATGACGGCAACGATTCTTTTTCATATGATTTTTAACAACGTCTTAAAATTTGATAAGTATCACAAGATAAGTATCACACCACCTTTGATGAGATTGGCCCAGGCGTGCTCACACTGTTAGTAGTACAACATCTACACAATCGCGGATACCTCCTCTCGCAGCGCAGAAAGCACAACGGTCTCGCGCACGAAAACGCCAAAGCATGCTCCCACCGCTCCGGACACCGCTCCAGACACACCATGGTCGCTGTCACACCAACTACGTGGTCTGACCCGCAGCACCGAGATCATTCTGCGACAGCCAGCTGCAGCAGCTGTCGCGTCCTACTGCAGAGCCAGTACACACGGCACGGACGTCCTGCTGCAGAGCCAGTACACACGGCACAGACGTCCTGCTGCAGAGCCAGTACACACGGCACGGACGTCCTGCTGCAGAGCCAGTACACACGGCACGGACGTCCTGCTGCAGAGCCAGTACACGCGGCACGGACGTCCTGCTGCAGAGCCAGTACACGCGGCACGGACGTCCTGCTGCAGAGCCAGTACACGCGGCACGGACGTCCTGCTGCAGAGCCAGTACACGCGGCACGGACGTCCTGCTGCAGAGCCAGTACACGCGGCACGGACGTCCTGCTGCAGAGCCAGTACACGCGGCACGGACGTCCTGCTGCAGAGCCAGTACACGCGGCACGGACGTCCTGCTGCAGAACCAGTACACGCGGCACGGACGTCCTGCTGCAGAACCAGTACAAACGGCACGGAGTACAGCCGGCCGCCACGCTTTGGCCCAGGCTGGCTGGTCCGAGTCGTCACAGACAGTTGACAGGTTGACAGGTTGACAGGTGATGCTGTCACCATACAGACCGCGTTCTATTCAGTATCTGTCAGACAGACATGCGCATGGATCTCAAGCACGGATCACTGACTCAAGGGGACTCTTCGCGAACTCCAATGACGAATCTAGGTTCCCAGGAGATTTATTCAGACTTTTTCAGCATCAGATCTCAGATCTAATCAGGCCAGTGATAAATATGCAAGGTGGATCTATGATCCCACGGGATCCCAGGCTAAAATTACAATATTTTAGCATTCCTGACAAAATGTAACGACTGATAAATTGTATTTGTTTCATTTACAATTACAATTCACAATCCTTAAAATTATGGGTCAAAAATGATGAATCTCTGGATGAGATATGGAAGTCGGCTATAATATACCGCCTCTTCAGACTCGTCCGCAACACGTTTTACGCTTGGACAAAACAGCGTTCAAGATTTCTGATCGCAGTAGGACCTTGGGGACAAATTTTTAAGCGGATCCATCCTGGGATCCACACACATGTCTGCCACTGGGGCTGGTTTCTGCGACTGCAGCCAGGTCACTTTGGGAGCCAGGCCCGTCACACGTGGTCCGGTTTGGTCCCATTCCGGTGGTATCGGTTGCTACCGGCACACTATACAGTGTTTGCCGCTGCTGCCGCCTGCTACCGTCTGTTACCGGCTGCTACCGTCTGCTACCGGCTGCTACCGGCTGCTACCGGCTGCTACCGGCTGCTACCGGCTGCTACCGTCTGCTACCGTCTGCTACCGTCTGCTACCGTCTGCTACCGTCTGCTACCGGCTGCTACCGGCTGCTACCGGCTGCTACCGGCTGCTACCGGCTGTTACCGGCTGCTACCGGCTGCTACCGTCTGCTACCGGCTGCTACCGGCTGCTATACAGCGTTACCGTTGTTACAGTCGTGGCGGCTCTCCCTTTCCAGTGTGACAGGACGGTCCGGCGGTAACCAGTGCCCAGCGTCACACCGTGCTCTCTTCCAGTGGAGCGGGCGCGGCCAGCAGCTGCTGTCTGGTCTCAGCCGATTCACACTCTGCCCGCAGTCTGTTGACATGTGAGACGACACCATCAATGTCAGCGTGATGACAATGTCAGCATGATGATGACAATGTCAGCATGATGACGACAATGTCAGCATGATGATGACAATGTCAGCATGATGACGACAATGTCAGCATGATGACGACAATGTCAGCATGACGACAATGTCAGCATGACGACAATGTCAGTATGATGACGACAATGTCAGCATTATGACGACAATGTCAGCATTATGACGACAATGTCAGCATGATGACGACAATGTCAGCATGATGACGACAATGTCAGCATGATGACAATGTCAGCATGACGACAATGTCAGTATGATGACGACAATGTCAGCATTATGACGACAATGTCAGCATTATGACGACAATGTCAGCATTATGACGACAATGTCAGTATGATGACGACAATGTCAGCATGATGACGACAATGTCAGTATGATGACGACAATGTCAGCATTATGACGACAATGTCAGCATGATGACGACAATGTCAGCATGATGACGACAATGTCAGCATTATGACGACAATGTCAGCATGATGACGACAATGTCAGCATTATGACGACAATGTCAGTATGATGACGACAATGTCAGCATGATGACGACAATGTCAGCATTATGACGACAATGTCAGCATTATGACGACAATGTCAGCATGATGACGACAATGTCAGCATGATGATGACAATGTCAGCATGATGACAATGTCAGCATGATGACGACAATGTCAGCATGATGATGACAATGTCAGCATGATGACGACAATGTCAGCATGATGACGACAATGTCAGCATGATGACGAGTTGGTAGCGAACGGTGGACGGATGCCGCTGGTTGTAACAGGCTGGCACACAAGGTAGAAGTTGAGAACCACCACTATGCGCAAATCAATTTCGACACCATTTAACTTTGATGCATTGCTGTTGCAAAAAAATCCAGATCGGCAGATACGTGACATGGAAGACATTTTCATAAAGGTGAAATGATATGACCCGATGCTTTAATTATAACATGGTTCAAAACAACTCGCATTTAACTTTTGGCAAGTGAAACGTCAACTAGTACGAGAGCAAGCAGTCAAGTTCAAACTAAAACAAAGTACAGTTCAGTGTTCACTAAAACGACAATGAATCACGTTAGTCGGTAAGCATGCATACAACGAGCCGAAAATGTTTACAAAACGCGAAAATGATACAAACTTCGCATCTACAGCCATCGTCGAGGGGAAAGTAGGTCCCAATAGTGCAGACAATGTAAGCCTATCCAATTTACAAGGATTGGTCTCGTCGTTTGTACGAGAACGGCGCATGACAAAGCTAGTAACATTCTGCACAAGTATCATGCATGGGTCACTTGGCAACACCAACAACCATTGCAAGATTCATAACGTACATCCTGTGCGCCTGGGAGGCCACATCAGATATGATTCAACAATGCAGTAGGGTCATTGGCAGATTCAGGGCCCTAAAACGACTTAAATCGGCCTAAAGATGATTTTTTAAAGAAAATGTAAGCAGCTTTTGCGCAGGAGTGTTTGTTTCGAGTCGGCAATTAATGCACAAGGAAGTGGAATGTCGTTTTCAATTTTGCCAGAATGTCTGATATTTGGCTAAAACCAACTTGTTTTGGTCTGTTCGGAATTCGCCAGTGGCCCGGGTGCATGCACCGATGGTTATTCTACGATACAGTGCAAACTACATGCAGTGTGGCAAACAGGACTAGCTACAAAGGAAATAATGCACAAAGTTTGTGAGTAATGAGTTTGTCAAGTTGCCCAAATGCATATATGAAAAAAAAATCCCGTTAGCTTAGTACCAAACCTCTTTTTACAAACATGTCAACTTACGCTTGTCCGAACCAAAGATGCGATCCTATAAATAACCAAAGAAAACATAACTAAGTAAAAATAAACTACATGATAAGTAGGTATGCAATAAAACCATCACCATGCTAGGAACAGCTTGCGCGCGTCAGTAATCCTAATATCGTCAATATTACTAAAACACTACTCTCCGTCAAAAACGGCGTAACGCACGAAACAGTCTAATTCAACTGCGACATACCGCAGAGTAAACCCACTATTAGGTACCAGTGGATTTAAGCAGCTACGCTACGTCAAACATTACGCCACATATCTCGGTAACAGCTGCACTAGTAATCGGACAACAGAAGTCAAAGAAGCGCTGAGGGTGCTTACGCGTCTTGTTCGGCGTCCATGGCCTGGCGCAGCGAGCGCCGCTGCTCGGAGATCTCCAGCAGGGCGTTGACCAGCTCTCGCTCCCGTTCAATGTCCTCGGCGCTCTTCTGCGGCTCTGAAACACAGCCAGAGACACTCTGTGACACCAGACCGCAGCTCCGGCACATTGACACGCGTCAGCGGCTCGGCAGCACCGGCACATTGACACGCGTCGGCGGCTCGGCAGCACCGGCACATTGACACGCGTCGGCGGCTCGGCAGCTCCGGCACATTGACACGCGTCGGCGGCTCGGCAGCACCGGCACATTGACACGCGTCGGCGGCTCGGCAGCTCCGGCACATTGACACGCGTCGGCGGCTCGGCAGCTCCGGCACATTGACACGCGTCGGCGGCTCGGCAGCTCCGGCACATTGACACGCGTCGGCGGCTCGGCAGCACCGGCACATTGACACGCGTCAGCGGCTCGGCAGCTCCGGCACATTGACACGCGTCGGCGGCTCGGCAGCACCGGCACATTGACGCGGGACGGCGGCTCGGCAGCTCCGGCACATTGACGCGGGACGCACTGTACTACCGACACAACTGTGAGGGGCATGTGGGCGGCTAGAAGTTTACCTAGCTGGGCAAAGGGCACCTGACATTACAAAGGAACCTCGGCCACCGATGGTGTGTGTGTGTGTGTGGGGGGGGGGGGGGGGGGCACGTGCCCCTTCTCGAGATGCGACGGGAGCGTTAAAGAACTTGTTAAGGTGGTCACCATCACGGGTGACAGCCCGGCGATCGTTATCTCTTGTTACCATGCCCATCTCCCTTTCCGCTGCCTCTTTTCTGTCACAATGCTGCATAGTTGGATCCAGTATAGTAGCGTAACACATCGACTGTAGTATGGAGTAGTATGATTATAGGAGCCAGTAACCGTAGTTGGATCGTTACATAACATGTCCGCAGATTGTGGCAGACGTCACGGCTGGTGACGTGAATGTATAGCGGGGGTGACCCTGGGCCTCGCACCGCTGCAGGAGAACTGCCGGCTCGCCGCGCCGTTCCTAACGTTACGCAGGACCAGACCGATCGGCCCCACGTGTCTGCCGCCGGATACCCACAACGTTACGCAGGACCAGACCGATCGGCCCCACGTGTCTGCCGCCGGATACCTACAACGTTACGCAGGACCAGACCGATCGGCCCCACGTGTCTGCCGCCGGATACCCACAACGTTACGCAGGACCAGACCGATCGGCCCCACGTGTCTGCCGCCGGATACCTACAACGTTACGCAGGACCAGACCGATCGGACCCACGTGTCTGCCACTGGATACCCACAACGTTACGCCGGACCAGACCGATCGGCCCCACGTGTCTGCCGCCGGATACCTACAACGTTACGCAGGACCAGACCGATCGGCCCCACGTGTCTGCCGCCGGGTACCCACAACGTTACGCAAGACCAGACCGATCGGCCCCACGTGTCTGCCACTGGATACCCACAACGTTACGCAGGACCAGACCCATCGGCCCCACGTGTCTGCCGCCGGATACTCACAACGTTACGCAGGACCAGACCGATCGGCCCCACGTGTCTGCCGCCGGATACCTACAACGTTACGCAGGACCAGACCGATCGGACCCACGTGTCTGCCACTGGATACCCACAACGTTACGCCGGACCAGACCGATCGGCCCCACGTGTCTGCCGCCGGATACCTACAACGTTACGCAGGACCAGACCGATCGGCCCCACGTGTCTGCCGCCGGGTACCCACAACGTTACGCAAGACCAGACCGATCGGCTCCACGCGTCTGCCGCCGGATACCCACAACGTTACGCAGGACCAGACCGATCGGCTCCACGTGTCTGCCGCCGGATACCCACAACGTTACGCAGGACCAGACCGATCGGCTCCACGTGTCTGCCGCCGGATACCCACGTTACGCAGGACCAGACCGATCGGCCCCACGTGTCTGCCGCCGGATACCCACAACGTTACGCAGGACCAGACCGATCGGCTCCACGTGTCTGCCGCCGGATACCCACGTTACGCAGGACCAGACCGATCGGCCCCACGTGTCTGCCGCCGGATACCCACAACGTTACGCAGGACCAGACCGATCGGCCCCACGTGTCTGCCGCCGGATACCTACATACAACGTTACGCAGGACCAGACCGATCGGCCCCACGTGTCTGCCGCCGGATACCCACAACGTTACGCAGGACCAGACCGATCGGCCCCACGTGTCTGCCGCCGGATACCTACAACGTTACGCAGGACCAGACCGATCGGCCCCACGCGTCTGCCACTGGATACCTGCAACGTTACGCAGGACCAGACCGATCGGCCCCACGTGTCTGCCGCCGGATACCTACAACGTTACGCAGGACCAGACCGATCGGCCCCACGCGTCTGCCGCCGGATACCCACAACGTTACGCAGGACCATATCGATCGGCCCCACGTGTCTGCCGCCGGATACTCACAACGTTACGCAGGACCAGACCGATCGGCCCCACGCGTCTGCCGCCGGATACCCACAACGTTACGCAGGACCAGACCGATCGGCTCCACGTGTCTGCCGCCGGATACCCACGTTACGCAGGACCAGACCGATCGGCCCCACGTGTCTGCAGCCGGATACCCACAACGTTACGCAGGACCAGACCGATCGGCTCCACGTGTCTGCCGCCGGATACCCACGTTACGCAGGACCAGACCGATCGGCCCCACGTGTCTGCCGCCGGGTACCCACGTTACGCAGGACCAGACCGATCGGTCCCACGTGTCTGCAGCCGGATACGCACAACGTTACGCAGGACCAGACCGATCGGCCCCACGTGTCTGCCGCCGGGTACCCACGTTACGCAGGACCAGACCGATCGGTCCCACGTGTCTGCAGCCGGATACGCACAACGTTACGCAGGACCAGACCGATCGGCCCCACGTGTCTGCCGCCGGATACCCACCATGATCATACGCAGCATAGACCGGACCTCTCAGAATGCGTACGCCGTACAGGTCAGTGGATACATGCATCAGCGACCAGCTAAGAGAGCTCCTCGAGCTGTGAAAACAGCCCAGTGCGCGGCTGACACCGGGAACTGAGCACAGCGGAGAGCTGGCCGATGCCATTACCAGTCAAGCTACACCATTAGCGGGTCGGTACGCCTATAAGTGGTCGGCGTTTTGTCATGGATGACGCCGTTGGCGACGGACAGTCATTACCACTGACTTATGGCCAGGCTATCGATGCACTTTAGTCTGCATCGAGCGAGCAAGAACCAGCATCTGATCGGTAACGATCGACAACGACGACGACACCGCGAGTGAGCGATCCGCCTCAGTGACCGATAGAATCGATAGGTGTGGAGCATCTACAGACAGATCGTTAGTTTCAGCGAGTCGCCATCACAAGCTGAACGGCAACGGTAGTCATTGATTTTTGTATGGATAGTTCATAAACATGTTGTTTGATCTGGGATGTAAACCGGACCATCACCAGAATGCACGGACTGTGCATTAAAGATTAGTAGTGGAAAGAGCCACAGTTGATGAGAACTCAATACCATTAGTGCCAAAGTTACTCACGATTAAAACGCCTTGTCGTGGCCGTGGTGTTTTAGGGCTTAAGGGCGCCGCAACTTTTATGGTTATGCGGCGCCCACACCCCGTCACACCGATAACGACGACGATGATGGTCGTAGAAGTGGGAATGCGAACCCACGCCCGGACAACCGGACTGCTCCTGGCCCGCTCGACCATTCTGGCACTGCGTGTGCACGACATCGTTTCCAATCAAGCAACCACACTCCACGAATGCGACCGAGCTTGACTTAAGCAGTCAACAATCCATGCTACCCCCCGAGCGCAGAGAGTGGAGAGACAGCCATCTGCCCTGCTGGTATACATACCCGGTGCCGCCATGCGCTCTCGCAGCTCGAGCTGCAGTCGGTCGTGCCGGTCCTCGAGCTGCAGCTCCTGAAGCTGCAGCTGCAGCAGCTGGTCGCGGCGCACCAGCAGACTGCGCTCGTGGACGAGGCCGAACCAGTCGCGCATCAGGGCGGCATCATCCGTCAGCTCCCCGTCCCCGCCGCCGTCACCGCCGCCGTCACCGTCTGGTGGTTAGTGATGTGGTGAGTGATGTGGTGAGTGATGTGGTGAGTGATGTGGAGACTGGACATGTTCGAAAGCGATGTAAATTGCGTTTACTTTAAACTGTCCTTATCACCAAGTCAGAGAACTCGCAGACCTTAACACGAAATACGATTTATAATACCATATCAAATACGATAAATACGATATGCCAAAGACGCGCTAAACTATCTTACAAGCCCGACATTGTATTACCTCTTAAGCTCTACGAGCTTACATAACAAAAGTGTGAACAATGACTGATTCATGTGAGCATTTGTAAGCAAAGTGCTTTCACCAGCCCACCGCGAGGCGACCTCTCGATGGCTGCGAGGCTCGACTCACCCCGAGGTTCGCCGCGGATCGTCTTCTCGAGCTCGGCGGCACAGAGCTGCAGCTCCTGCTGGCGGACCTCCACCTCGCCCAGCTGTCTCTGAAGCTCCTGAGCCCTCTGCTGGCTGTGGGCGGAGCGGCGCCGGTCAGACACACACAGCACCCACGGCAGGGTTCTGGAGAGCAGTGTGCTCCGTCGCAACTCGTAAATACAATCCTTGCAATGAATACAAAGCTGCACTTCTGACAAGACTAGGATGACTGATTCAATATCACATTGTAAGTTAATGTGTAAATAATATGCCGTTCCTAGCTTGAAGCTAGCATAACGGATACACTATTTCGCTGTTTTACTAGTGAAAATACATTGAAAGCACAGACAGATCATGTTGTTTTGATGACGTCACTGACCCGCTGACAGCGCATACCGTCTGATCTCCGAGTGTCGGGCGGCGCGGCCGGAACGGGAACGCCGGGACAGCGTGCCCTCGGGCGACGAACGGCCGCTCGAGGTCACCTTCGGCTCTGCAGACACGTGACATGACGGGTCACTCCAGGTCACTCCAGGTTACCAGACACCGATACCGGAGCCACGCGGCAGCGGGCGGCAGGGTGACTGCGTTCAATATACGTCAACAATCACACGCTTTTTCTTATAATTTTACAATATGAATCGACAGAGTTGCTACTAGGCCCACATGCCACTCCTCCACCACTGCTAGCGGTGTGGCGGGAGACAGGGTGAGGAGCCGGAGTGCGGACAGTACCTGGACTGGTGGCCGGCCGGGAGGCTGGGTCAGCAGCACACGCTCCGTCAGTGCCGTCAGCCGCCACCGGCGTCCCAGGCGGAGACAGCGACGGAGACACGGACAGCTTCTTCTCCTTGTCCTGATGACACAGACACACACGCCGTGAGTGTCGGAACACAACACGCTGTCAATAACGGGACACAAACCATCGTGAATGTCGGGACACAACACACTGTCGATAACGGGACACAACACGCAGTCAATAACGGGACACAACACGCCGTCAATAACGGGACACAACACGCCGTCAATAACGGGACACAACACGCCGTAAATGTCAGGACACAACACGCCGTCAATAACGGGGCACAACACGCCGTCAATAACGGGACACAACACGCCGTCAATAACGGGACACAACACGCCGTCAATAACGGGACACAACACGCCGTCAATAACGGGACACAACACGCCGTCAATAACGGGACACAACACGCCGTCAATAACGGGACACAACACGCCGTCAATAACGTGACACAACACGCCGTCAATAACGGGACACAACACGCTGTCAATAACGGGACACAACACGCCGTCAATAACGCCACACAACACGCCGTCAATAACGGGACACAACACGCCGTCAATAACGGGACACAACACGCCGTCAATAACGGGACACAACACGCCGTCAATAACGGGACACAACACGCTGTCGATAACGGGACACAACACGCCGTCAATAACGGGACACACCACGCCGTCAATAACGGGACACAACACGCCGTCAATAACGGGACACAACACGCAGTCAATAACGGGACACAACACGCCGTCAATAACGGGACACAACACGCCGTCAATAACGGGACACAACACGCCGTCAATAACGGGACACAACACGCCGTCAATAACGGGACACAACACGCCGTGAATGTCAGGACACAACACGCTTTCAATAACGGGACACAAACCATCGTGAATGTCAGGAAAAGACGTCGCAAATTACATCCGTTTGACATTCAAGGTCCAAGACCAACAGGTGTGCACTCACTAAAATGTGCAGCCACTGAAATATCGTTAATCAGGGCATCTTCGCACTCAAACATTTTTGTAAATCCTGGCAATGCCGGCTGGCCAGAAAAACGGCTTTAGCAAGTTATAGACAAGCCAGGTTCCATCAGACAAAACATCGAGTGGCCAAATGTCGAACACACCATATTCACGAACAAACATCGAGTGATCCATATTCACGAACAAGTAAGACTCGGAGAACGAACAGGCTAATGGTGCAGCACGTGACCTCGCCTGACACTGGCCTTTGATCCCTAATCCGCGCCCTACACTGACCTTGCTCTTTCTGAACCGCAGACCGAGACGGCTGCGGAGTGGGGTCGCTTTGGTCGCTGGGGCCGCCGGGCTGGGCGAGGCAGTGGTGTCGGCCGCAGACGGAGGACTGGCCGCCGCCGCCGCCGCCGCCGCCGCCGCCGCCGCCGCCGCCGCCTCCTTCTTGGATGAGGAACTGCTGTCCTTCTTGTCCTCCTTGTCCTTCTCCTTATCTTTCTTGTCCGGTGAATGCCGGAATATATCTGCAATAAAATGTCATTGTAACGTCAACTGTTTTATACAATGTTGGAGTTTACATTTATATTTAACTAAATGCACGCCGTAAGCACCGTCATACGCAAACTGCACAGCTAACATACTGTGCGCGCGGTCGCGCCTGGTCAGGGCAATGACCTGTCCCGCCAAGATCACGCACGCGCCTTCGGATAGAGTCGAGGTAGCCAATGAGCGTAGGCCGCGCGCTTGGGCAGTTATAGGCGCATCTCAGGGGAGGCGGAAGTGTGACCGTCACCGTCACAATGTCGTGCGCTAAAACAACTAGCAACTATCTTGCCAAGGTGGGCGAGTTACCAGCCTCCCAATCCCACAACTGAACTACTTGAACTAAAAACGATTACCCAGGTTCCAGCAGGCGAATGGTTTTTGGCTCGTCAGGGAGGAGAGATTCGCACAATGTATAAATTATATTTCAGGATGATATGCCTTATAGGCGAAAAAAGTGATAGCCCGTGTGCTGCGCAGTGGTCGTCTCACCCAGGGGCGGCGGAAGAGGTGGGCAGGGGGGAGGGGGCAAACATGGTTTTGCCCCCCCCCCCTCCCATAAATTTGTAGGAAGTTAGATTGATTTTTTAAACCGAAACAAAAATGACCCGAGGGCTCAGAGGTGCCTCCAGCCAGCCTGAGGGGCCCTCAGGCCGACAGAAGACCCTCAGTCGGCCCGAGGGGGCCCTCGGTAGGCATGAGGGGCCCTTGGAAGGCTTGAGAATTTGCGACCATTTAGAGACCCTGCACAATATAGTGGCCTAAATCCGAGGAGATGCCATTTCGCGTGTTTTTTTGTGGGGGGGGGGGGGCCTTTGGCCGAGGGGGCCTGCTGGGTTCCTTTGCGGCTTTGCCCCCATCCGACAATACCTTGCGCCGTCACTGGTCTCACCTGATATCGTCTGAATGATCCGACACTACCTTGCGCCGCCACTGGTCTCACCTGATATCGTCTGAATGATCCGACACTACCTTGCGCCGCCACTGGTCTCACCTGATATCGTCTGAATGATCCGACACTACCTTGCGCCGCTACTGGTCTCACCTGATATTGTCTGAATGATCCGACAATACCTTGCGCCGCTACTGGCCACTGGTCTCACCTGATATCGTCTGAATGATCCGACAATACCTTGCGCCGCCACTGGTCTCACCTGATATCGTTTGAATGATCTGACACTACCTTGCGCCACCACTGGTCTCACCTGATATCGTCTGAATGATCCGACAATACCTTGCGCCGCTACTGGTCTCACCTGATATCGTCTGAATGATCCGACAATACCTTGCGCCGCCACTGGCCACTGGTCTCACCTGATATCGTCTGAATGATCCGACACTACCTTGCGCCGCCACTGGTCTCACCTGATATCGTCTGAATGATCCGACACTACCTTGCGCCGCCACTGGTCTCACCCGATATCGTCTGAATGATCCGACACTACCTTGCGCCGCCACTGGTCTCACCTGATATCGTCTGAATGATCCGACACTACCTTGCGCCGCCACTGGTCTCACCCGATATCGTCTGAATGATCCGACACTACCTTGCGCCGCCACTGGTCTCACCTGATATCGTCTGCATGATCCGACACTACCTTGCGCCGCCACTGGTCTCACCTGATATCGTCTGAATGATCCGACACTACCTTGCGCCGCCACTGGCCACTGGTCTCACCTGATATCGTCTGAATGATCCGACACTACCTTGCGCCGCTACTGGTCTCACCTGCTATCGTCTGAATGATCCGACACTACCTTGCGCCGCCACTGGTCTCACCTGCTATCGTCTGAATGATCCGACACTACCTTGCGCCGCTACTGGTCTCACCTGATATCGTCTGAATGATCCGACACTACCTTGCGCCCCCACTGGTCTCACCCGATATCGTCTGAATGATCCGGCAATACCTTGCGCCGCCACTGGTCTCACCTGATATCGTCTGAATGATCCGACAATACCTTACGCCGCCACTGGTCTCACCTGATATCGTCTGGATGATCCGACACTACCTTGCGCCGCCACTGGTCTCACCTGATATCGTCTGAATGATCCGACACTACCTTGCGCCGCCACTGGTCTCACCTGATATCGTCTGAATGATCCGACACTACCTTGCGCCGCCACTGGTCTCACCTGATATCGTCTGAATGATCCGACACTACCTTGCGCCGCCACTGGTCTCACCTGATATCGTCTGAATGATCCGACACTACCTTGCGCCGCTACTGGTCTCACCTGATATCGTCTGAATGATCCGACAATACCTTGCGCCGCTACTGGCCACTGGTCTCACCTGATATCGTCTGGATGATCCGACACTACCTTGCGCCGCCACTGGCCACTGGTCTCACCTGATATCGTCTGGATGATGCTCCGTCGCCGCTCCCTCTTCTTCTTCAGATCGGACAACTCCTTCTTGCGGGTGGTCGGCGTCGCGTGTTCGGCGACTGGCGCCGCCGCCACCTGCTGCTCCGTGACGGCAGGCCGGGTCTCCCCCCGACCCTGCGTCTGGGTGACCGACTCGGTCGACTCCGGCAGCTCACCGGGCTCCTCTCTGGTCGGGGAGTCGCCGCTGGGCGCGCCGGCCGGCTGCAGCTCGTCAGAGTTGGGCTGCGCGGGCCGCGCGGGCTGCAGATTACCCTCCTGCGGTACAGAGTCCCGCTCTGCCGACACCCGCAGCTCTGAGTCGGCCACGGCTGCGGCCACAGCTGCTGACGAGGGTGGAGCCGGGGCCGGAGACGGCGGCTTCTGAGACTTCCCCGGTGACAAAGTGGGCGGCTGCGGCTCGGTCGGCAACACAGTCTTCTTCAAACTAGACGGAGTTTCTGGCGCCGCCACTGCTAACGGTACGACAGACGCTTCCCTGCCCGTCTCAGGTGAATTATGAGCCTCGGACACAGACTCGTGCTCCGTCCCCTCTGCGGCCGCCGCTCCGTCGGCCGCCACCGCCCGCCGCTCCGACGCGCTCTGCTTCCTCCGGCGTGGCGTGCGCTGGTCACAGGCCCGCGGCGGTCGCCGGGGAGGAGAGAAGAGAGCACGAGCCGCAGCCGGGATCAGCGACATCCGCGCAGAGCCGCGAGTCTTGTCCGGCAGCGGCGGCGGCAGGTCCGCCTTCTCTGTCGGTAGCGCCGGCCCGTCCGTCCACTCTTCCGGCACAAAGTCGCTTGTCGTCTTCGGTAGCGCCTCGGCTTCAGTTGTCTGCGCTGAAGGCGGTGGGTGGTCGACTACCCCAGTCACAGGACTCTGTTCTGTTCCTCTGTGCTCTGTGATCTGCGGAGGCTCTGTCTGTGTGGACAGTTTCGTTTCCTCCGCCAACTGTTCCGGCGGCGGCGGTGACTGCGTCGCCGCCGTCGTCGGTGTGGGTGGTGGCGGCGGTGCGGGACGCGTCAGTCGAGTCTGGGCCGGCGGCGGCGGTGACTGCGTCGCCGCCGTCGTCGGTGTGGGCGGTGGCGGCGGTGCGGGACGCGTCGGTCGAGTCTGGGCCGGCGGCGGCGGCGGAGGAGCGGCTCTCGCCGTATCACCTCCCACAGCCGCGTCTGCGGACGGCACCGGCGGCGGCAGCGGCCGCACGCTGGGCCCCAGCAGCGCCGGCGAGGTGACCCTCTTACGCAGCTGTTTCTCCGGAGAGCGCCGGACGCGGCTGAGCACCAGGTCCCGCACGAGGCTCTCCTCGGGCGGCCGCTCCTGGTCGGTCGGCGCCAGGTCCTCCGGCAGTCGGGAGAGGCGCATTGGAGCGCCGGAGAGGGCGGAGCGCGGCGGCAGCACCAGAGAGGGTTCAGAGGCACCGCGCCGTAGCAGTCGCGCGCTGGCCTCCTCCACCAGGGGGGAGACGCGGATCTCAGCAGAGCGAGGCGGCGGGCTGACGGGCGAGCTGGGGGTGCTGGGGGTGGTAGGAGTAGATGGTGGAACAGGAATCGTAGGAGTAGCAGGGGTAGTAGGAGCAGAAGGAACGGTAGGAGTGATAGGCTTTGTAGTAGTAGTAGTTGAAACACCAGGAATCATCGGAGTCTCGGGCGAGACGAGAGTGGTAGGAGCAGCATCGGTGGCAGGAGTTGTACATGATATTGGTAATGTAGGTAAAATGGGTCTGGTGGGTTTGGTGAGTTTGGTGGGAGCAGTGAGTGGCGTGGGTCTCATGGTTGTGGTGGGTGATGTGGGTGATGTGGGTGAGGTGGGTGATGTGGGTGAGGTGGGTGATGTGGGTGAGGTGGGTGAGGTGGGTGATGTGGGTGAGGTGGGTGATGTGGGGACAGCAGATGCAGCGGTAGTGACGGTCGTCCCTGCCGACAGAGCCGTCGTCGGAGTGAAGGCCGGTGGCCATACTTTCCTCGCCAGCGGGGAGGCGCGCACTGGAGCTGGCCGTGTCTTCGGAACATCGGCGCACACGTAGGCGGACCGGAATGGAGGAGCAACCGATACAGGAATGGTAGTGGGTGACGTCGGGACCGCAGAAGACACAGACGCCACAGGAGTCACCACAGAAGCCGCCACAGGAGCCGCCACAGGAGCTGTCACAGGAGCTGTCACAGGAGCGGCAGCAGGGGCGGCAGCGGCTGCGGTGGCCGCCAGGACCGCAGCGGGGGCCGACAGCGCCGCCAGAGGCTCTGCAGCCCTCCTCTCAGGCGGCCTCACTGAGACGGGCGGCGCCGGCTGCCGCGCTGTGGGTCTGGGCGAGGATGGCTGCGAGTCGAGCTCGTCTGTCGGGATCGGAGGCGGAGGCGTGGAGGGCGGCGGACGGGGGACGGAGGGGGTCTCCCATTGCCAGATCGGCGCCGACTCGAGGCCGGGAGTCGGGTGGATGAACCGCGAGAGCGCGGTGTCGGAGGGAGGTGGCGGCTCGGGGGTTTGCTCCGTCCTCGTGATGGGGGTGGGCAGAGCGACGAGGGATGGCCGCGCGGCCGCTAGTGGTGTGCTTGTGGCTGCCGGTCCTCTTGGAACTGGCAGTAACGGCTTCTTTGGTTCATCGCTTGCAGTCAACGGATCGACTCCGCCAGCGTCGGAGGGTAGTCTAGCTTTGGTGCTGAATTTGCCAGGTCCAGACGCCGCTTTTTTGGGGATATTTTCGACAGCTCTGATCCTGTCCCTCAGCGAAAGTGCTTTCGAGCTGGCCATTTTCTCCGACGAGCGCCTTCGGCTAGAGACAATTTCAGCGGTCTCGTCGCCTCCAAACAGCCTTAGTTCCGGCAGAGTACCCTGGTCCGATTCCGCGTCAATTTGTTGTGAATACACTGGTGGCGTTGTGCGCTCTTCCGAGTCGCTGCTGTTCTGAGTGGCATCGCTAAGCTCCAGCTCAGCCTCTTGAGGTGTCTCCATAGCCTCATGTTCAATTGACTTCTTAACGGACTCACTCCCAAATAGAGCAGCATTTTTAACTGACATCGCAGAGTTAAAATCATTGCCCTCAGCGACTTTCTCGCCTTTGGAGGTCTGCAGAGGCCGAACACTGTCGGGCACATAGGCTCTCTCAGAAACATCCAGCGTATCAGGTTCTGTCACCATCCGTACAGGCGAAATACCAGCAGCTGCGTCTATCATAGCTTCATCTTCTACAGAACGTGCTTCTTTTCCAACACTCGGCACTACCAGCGTCTCCGTGACAAACACCTCATCCACGACATGTTCCATCTCTACTGGAGGATCCTCCGCCAAAGTCTCCTGCTCCCGTCTGGCTGCAGACATCCAGTCTGTCGCCGTCTCCTCTGCTTTCCTCCACTCGTCCAGCCAGCACTGGTCGTATTCCATGCTCGCCTCGATACCCGGCTCGCTGTCCGCCTCGCTGTCCGCCTCGATACCCGCCTCGCTGTCCGCCTCGATACCCGCCTCGCTGTTCGCCTCGCCATCGTCTGCCGGCCCGAGACTGTCTCGCGTCAGGTCGATGATCGGCGGTGACGAGGCGGTCGGACCAGCCTCCGCCGCCGGAGACGGCTCGTGAGCCTCGAATACGTCCGGCGAGGCGACTCGGCCCGGCGGCGAGGCGACTCGAGCCGGTGGTGAGGAAGGTCGACGGCGACGGAATGTGATAAATCTCTCATCCAGTTGGAACTGGGGCGAATCCTGAGACGCGTGCTGCCCTGGGCCGCCCTCTCGCCATCCAACTCTCGTTCGTCTTGGCACACGATCCTCCTGGTCCGACAACGAATCCTCCTCCTCGCAGAGGACGCTGGCGCACTTCCACGCTGGCTCTCGCCGTTCCCCATCAGACCCCCAGTCCTCGGGGCCGGCGCGGACCGCCGGCGGTGTCGCGTCCTCCGCCGTATGGTCTGCCGGAGACCTGGTGTCCAGGGTGGCCGACTCCGCCGTCTGCCAGGCCGGCTCCTCCCCGTCCGACTCCGAGGCCGCTCTGGTGTCCAGAGTGTGGGAGTCGGCGGTGATCCAGGCGGCCTCCTCAGCCTGGACGTACGACCGGCCAGGCTCGGGCGAGGGGGACTCACGTTCGGTGGATGGCCGGTCGTTGAGGTGTTCGTTTCGGTGAGTATCGGAGTCATCGTCCGACGCATCCGAAGCAGCATCGCTGGCGGGGTGTGGCGAGTGGTGATTCTGGACACCGGGGGTACTTCTGCCTCCTAAGGCAGGCGAACACACCTCATCGTCTGTTAGCTGTTTATCGCTATTAACGGCTTCCGTGACTGTGACATCGCCGCGGCCAGAGCTCTCTTCCTCTTCTGTTGAGAGCTCCTCGTTTGACGCTGTCTGGCCACATATGTCATCAAAACCCCGCTCCAGATGGGTTACATCCACATCGTTCAGGAGAGCATCGAAGTCCCGGAATGTGTCGCCTTCCTCTCTAGACGCTGGACGTTCGAGTTGGCTATCATGTTTGACGTTGGATGGCGAGGAGGGCGGGTCGTCGTCCTCGCTTGTCGCGTCACCTGGAGGTTGGTATTCGTCCAAATCCCTGGACGGCTGAGATACCTCGGCCTTCGAAGAGGAACCCACGTTGGAGTCGAGCTTGGCGCCGAGATCTTCAGTTTCCATCAATTCGTCGCTATCAAGCATCTGCTGCCACCGCTGCTCAAGAACTACGTCATCAATGAACTCTTCCGCTCCAGAGAGTGATAGATGTATGTCATCTGCTTCGTTTTCCATATGGTGGTTTTGTTCATCAACGTTTCTAGGAATGGTTTCCGGAGAATGTCTATCGGAGTCACTTGCATTTTTCATGGCGTCATGTTCAGAATTCGAGTCATCTTCTTCTGAACTAGAGTGCATACGCACATCATCATCTTCGGGACCCGGTAAACGCACTGCAACGCCTGTCTCGCAGCCGGACATCGCCTCGCTCGCACTCTCTGCCTCAGCACTGGATGACAATTTATCTGGACTGGACGACAGTTGCTCAACACTGATCTTTCTCCCGGCATTCGGTGAGTGCACGTCCCGACTCTCGCTGGAGCCCGACATGGCCGCGTCATCCTCCCTCTCCACAGACGCTCGTCTGCCCTGCCTGTCCTCCCACCCCTCTGTCCAGGCCTGACCCCCGTCTCCGCCTCCGGCTGGCGCCTGATCCACAGTATCGCCAGAACGTCGTGTGGCTGATTTCGTTTCCGCCCCTTCCCCGTGGCGGCGGGGCACTCCATTTTGCTTCCCGTCAGATGTCCTGCCGTTCGGCTTGTTGGCCTCTTCTCTGGCCTTGCGCGCCAGGCGTTGCTTGAGCAAGTTCTCCCTCACTTGTCGCCGCACGCGGTCTCTGGCGGCGATGGCCGCCACACGATTCCCTCCACTGCCGCGTCTGATCGGCGCCGTCTTCCCCACCTTTCCCGCATCAGCATTCCCCGTCTCCGGTTTCCCCACCTTCCCCGTCTCGGGTTTCCCCACTTTCCCCGTCTCCAGTTGCCCCGTCTCTGGTTTCGCCGTCTCCGGTTTCGCCGGCGCTGAGGTCTTCCTTTCCGGCGGGGAGGCGCGGCGCGCGGCGGTCGGCCGCTGCGCCCCGTTGGTGGCCGCTGTTCGCGGGGCGGGCTGGGGTCGGGTCGGTGCCCGGCCGGCCGCCGGGCGCACCTCAGCTGCCTGTCGGGCTGCAGCCGGCCTCCGTGTCCCCTCTACCGCCGCGGCACGGCCCGCCTGCTGCCCCGGCCCGGCCCGGCCAGTGGCACTGCTGATCCTGGAGCCGAGATCAGCAGCCGAGCGGGACCGCGCCGGGGCTGAGCCTGCGGGCGCGGCCGGCGGCGGGCCAACCAGCGACCGCCGCTTTAGTTCCGTTGAGTTCCGCCAGGAGGCGGACT
Source organism: Chirona hameri (assembly GCA_036785665.1). Lineage (NCBI taxonomy): Eukaryota > Metazoa > Arthropoda > Thecostraca > Balanomorpha > Balanidae > Chirona > Chirona hameri. The sequence goes on along the minus strand of JAXIVJ010000364.1, from coordinate 137,377 downwards.
CACCCGCCGGCGGCCGAGAACGCTGAGCGGGGTTCCGTTTCAAGTCTCTGGTCGGCTTGGCTACGGCGTCATCCGCTGGGCTGGACGTGGCTTGATTTGGCTTCGGCTGGACCAGAGTGCTGACACTCACCCTCGCGGTATTCACAGTCTTAGCGGCGGCAGACTTCCCTATGTCCCTGCTACTGCTCATCAGGGATGTCACTGGTTTCTTCAGGACCGGAATCGACCCAATCTTCTTGCCTAACTGCTTCCGTGGCGATTTCTCTTGATCTTTTCCCTTGTCGCCTCCTCTGCTGGCGACCCCGTCTCTTCGCTCCTGGCTCGGCGGCTGCTCCCCGGAGCTGGAGGAATCCCGCTCGGCTCCGATCGGCTCCGGCCGGAGTCCGGGGAGTCCGGAGTCCGGCTGCGATAGGCCGTCAGTGTCCTGGACGACGATACGCGGCGGCGGCGGCGGCGGCGGGGATGTCTGCAGCTCCGCCTCCGAGTCGGACGCCGAGGAGGAGTCCTCCGCTGGGGACCGGGAGCACCGCTCCGACCCGGAACTCTGCAGGCAGAGGAGAGGTGTTCAGAGCCAGACGCCGCCGAGGAGGAGTCCTCCGCTGGGGACCGGGAGGACCGCTCCGACCCGGAACTCTGCAGGCAGAGGAGAGGTGTTCAGAGCCAGACGCCGCTGAGGAGGAGTCCTCCGCTGGGGACCGGGAGGACCGCTCCGACCCGGAACTCTGCAGGCAGAGGAGAGGTGTTCAAAGCCAGACGCCGCTGAGGAGGAGTCCTCCGCTGCAGAGAGGCGTTCAGAGGTCCGGCGAGAGAGATTTAGTGGGACGTGGGCACTGGGCATGCTGGGTTCACAAGCAAACAAAATACGCTACAGACGCAGGGGTAGTCAGCATTTCCTCGGTGTGTGTCGACCTACAACAGTGGCCAGTACTGATCGGTAACGACCAGTACAGACCGGATCAGTACAGATCGGATCAGTACATATCGGATCAGTACAGATCGGATCAGTACATATCGGATCAGTACAGACCGGATCAGTACAGACCGGATCAGTACAGATCGGATCAGTACAGATCGGTAACGATAACGGTTAACGATCAGCAGCAATAGCCACGCCATATCACTGAAGTCAGGTTTTGCGTCTGTAAAAACAAACAGTAGAATTGTTAGCTTCACCAAGGATCGTCATTAATAACGTCCATCAACAAAATCCATGGGGTGTCCGCTACCTCAAGCCTATACCTTCAAACATGATGTTGTGTGCCTGTTTCGTACATTCTCATGCGATGGAAATCATTATTTTAAACACATTGAGGTATACCTACTGTGCGTGCCTGGCGTGCTTATCACTAAACATAGTGTACTCTGTTCAGGGCGTAAGGCATTTAGCTCCAGATAAATCGTACAGCAATAGAGGCGACAGCTCGGCTGACTGGCGCAGTACATGCGAACGAGGACATCCAACACCTGAATATCGCCATAACGTTCCTTGTCGAGTATTGCGTGCAATGCTACAGTACTGAAGTTCGAGAAAACAAATGTCACATTAACTTGCATCAGCATAGAAGTAGAACAGATTCATGCAATTGAGCCTGGCGACTGCGAAACGCGAACAAATAGTTGGCGATTACCTTGAAAAAACACATTTAAATAGTTAGGGACCACAAAAACCGCTGCGATAAAAATAATGAGCATTCAGAGAGAATAAAGGAAAACAAAAAATAAGTGCAGCCTTGGAAAGCTCGGATAATGTATTAGTGGGTAATGGGCATGCTCTACGTGTGGGTCTGTATGTGCAATCATAATTGTTGTTCTTTGAACTCTACTAGGCCATCATGATAGTCCTCCCCGAAACATTCTCGGCTGCTGTTATATTCCTCTTCAGACTGGTTGCCGTGTATATCGAAGTCTCAGCGGCACGCGAACATATGGAACTACAAGTAGATGTTTGCGCTTCGTCCCGACATCTGCAGTACCATTGCACGACTGCGCTTCGTCCCGACATCTGCAGTACCATTGCACGACTGCGCTTCGTCCCGACATCTTCAGTACCATTGCACGACTGCGCTTCGTCCCGACATCTGCAGTACCATTGCACGATGTTTGCGCTTCGTCCCGACATCTTCAGTACCATTGCACGACGCCAACAAAAAGTGTTTGGAACACAGACGCGTGCTCAATATAGATCGACATGTGCTGCTGCCTGTCGTCATTATTCGCCCTAACTGTCTTGATTTGCATGCATTTCCCAGTACACGTCCCCCACCACAGTATCCACACTAAAATAGCAATTTAAATTGTAAAAAAACATAGATTGCACTAAGGCTATTAAAAAATACACACGAGCCTGATGAGCGATCACTGCAAACGAAGCAGACCAAAAAACAAACAAAACAAAACAACAAATACAAAGAAACAAAATAATTATTTTTAACAAATAAAAAGAAACAAAACTGTCATGTAACTGGCAAAGGGAAGCAACATGCGGAAACAAAGGCAGGTCACTTGCCACCATCGGAGATTTTCCGCCGCAGACCCGTGTCTTAGCGGAGCGAGGAAAGGCAGGGGTAAGGGAGGATGACTTGAGCTGTAGACTGACGCGTTGAAAGCTGCTTGTAAGGACACAAACACAATTCAGTTGCTTTATGGCGGGACGTTTTATGTAGCATTGTTTGTAACTTTAAATGAAACCGAACAGACAATAAAAGCAGCGCGCAAACGTAAAAGGGGAGCATGTCTTTTGATTGAGAGTCGCTGTGAAGGGAAGGTTTCAGGCTCAGAGTTCCGGGTGGGCAGGATAGCACAGCTGAAATAAACATTATAAATAGTTTAGGGCATAGTTTCAATACAAAATTATCACGGTTATTAATCAGGAGGTAATTTAATGAGTACCAGCTGTACTAAAAGCGATTAATTGCGAATGTTATTATTTCTAATCGCAATAAAATAATTAATCATGTTTCTTCGTTTTAATGACACTACTGCAAAACGATGTTGACGTTCAACCGTTAGGGTTGAAACTTGAAAGCCCCACAAATTGGCGCTTTTGCATAAAATTCTAGAATCCTAAACAAACCACAACATAGCGTGACTGCTTTCGATTAATTTCTTATAGACTTGTTGTTGCATAGTTGAGAAAAATCCAACAAAGCAGAAAAGTTATTACAAAGCAGAAAACACATCCACCGAACTAAATAATCTAGCTAAATAACCAACCCACAAAGCCGACTAGTAAAGCCACGTAAGACTAGCCCACGAGGCTGGCAAGTTGACGTGACAGGAGAGTTCTGTCAGGGCCTCGACCTAGAGCAATATATAGTTTGAACTTCAGGTTGATATGAACACTTACCTGAGACTGGTGTGGGCCGGCCCGCTTCCCGACGTTCCCCGACTGAAGTACGTGCTCTGTCAGACCGTCCTCGGCCCGGCGCCGCAGCCGCGCCGACGCCTCCTCCTCCGTCTCAGAGTGGTGCGCCGTGTCAGAGGCTGTACAGACAGGTGTCAGCAGTGTTAGAGGCTGTATCGCCAGAGACATGGTTAGTGAAAGAGATGTCAGTCGCTGAACAATCTGCATAGCTCTCAAGTTCAGCCATGACATAGGCGAAGGGTTTCTGAACACCGTTTGACGACTATACGCAAGAATGGAGGAAGTTGGTTCGCTATTGTAAGCTCAACTTTCCAAAAGGCGCATGTCAGACGTCACCTCCTAGTTCCATAACTCATAATCGCTAAGTTCGAATGAGGCGGTTACCGGAACCAACGTTCAAATTCAGGACCTCTCACACAAGAGTACGGGAAGCAGTAATCCATGAAAGACCACGCCCTTTCCTTCCAGACTAACGGTAGTATCGGTGAACGAGCCAGATAACTGTATGCAAATTTCAAAAGAAAACACAAAACTACGAAAACGGCATACGTTCTGGGTTAATTTTGTGTCATTCCGCAGCATAAATGTAATTTCTAGAGCCGATCACACGCCGCCGCAGTATAAGCTGACCGTCGCTGGCGCGGCCGACGCCGTCCGACTCGTAGAGATCCGAGTCCGGCTCCGAGTCCGGCTCCGGCTCCTGCTCCGGCTCCGGCTGGCCGTGCAGCCTCCGCCAGCGCTCGGCCAGCCTCAGGACCTCCTCCTCATCGAGCGCCGGCTCAAACTGGTCCGAGTTGGGCGAGCACGAGTCGCTGTCACTGCCGGCCCAGACGGGGTACATCAGGGAGGTGGGTTCCCACTGAGTAGGGTCGCTGTAACTGCCGGCACAGACGGGGAACATCAGGGAGGTGGGTTCACACTGAGTAGGGTCGCTGTAACTGCCGGCACAGACGTGGTACATCAGGGAGGTGGGTTCCCACCGAGTAGGGTCGCTGTAACTGCCGGCACAGACGGGGTACATCAGGGAGGTGGGTTCCCACTGAGTAGGGTCGCTGTAACTGCCGGCACAGACGGGGTACATCAGGAAGGTGGGTTCACACTGAGTAGGGTCGCTGTAACTGCCGGCACAGACGGGGTACATCAGGGAGGTGTGTTCACACTGAGTAGGGTCGCTGTAACTGCCGGCACAGACGGGGTACATCAGGGAGGTGGGTTCACCCCGAGTAGGGTCGCTGTAACTGCCGGCACAGACGGGGTACATCAGGAAGGTGGGTTCACACTGAGTTGGGTCGCTGTAACTGCCGGCACAGACGGGGTACATCAGGAAGGTGGGTTCACACTGAGTAGGGTCGCTGTAACTGCCGGCACAGACGGGGTACATCAGGGAGGTGGGTTCACCCCGAGTAGGGTCGCTGTAACTGCCGACACAGACGGGGTACATCAGGGAGGTGGGTTCCCACTGAGTAGGGTCGCTGTAACTGCCGGCACAGACGGGGTACATCAGGGAGGTGTGTTCACACTGAGTAGGGTCGCTGTAACTGCCGGCACAGACGGGGTACATCAGGGAGGTGGGTTCCCACTGAGTAGGGTCGCTGTAACTGCCGGCACAGACGGGGTACATCAGGGAGGTGGGTTCACACTGAGTAGGGTCGCTGCAACTGCCGGCACAGACGGGGTACATCAGGGAGGTGGGTTCCCACTGAGTAGGGTCGCTGTAACTGCCGGCACAGACGGGGTACATCAGGGAGGTGGGTTCACCCCGAGTAGGGTCGCTGTAACTGCCGGCACAGACGGGGTACATCAGGGAGGTGGGTTCACACTGAGTAGGGTCGCTGTAACTGCCGGCACAGACGGGGTACATCAGGGAGGTGGGTTCACACTGAGTTGGGTCGCTGTAACTGCCGGCACAGACGGGGTACATCAGGGAGGTGGGTTCACACTGAGTTGGGTCGCTGTAACTGCCGGCACTGACGGGGTACATCAGGGAGGTGGGTTCACACTGAGTTGGGTCGCTGTAACTGCCGGCACAGACGGGGTACATCAGGAAGGTGGGTTCACACTGAGTAGGGTCGCTGTAACTGCCGGCACAGACGGGGTACATCAGGGAGGTGGGTTCCCACCGAGTAGGGTCGCTGTAACTGCCGGCACTGACGGGGTACATCAGGGAGGTGGGTTCACACTGAGTTGGGTCGCTGTAACTGCCGGCACAGACGGGGTACATTAGGGAGGTGGGTTCACCCCGAGTAGGGTCGCTGTAACTGCCGGCACAGACGGGGTACATCAGGGAGGTGGGTTCACCCCGAGTAGGGTCGCTGTAACTGCCGGCACAGACGGGGTACATCAGGGAGGTGGGTTCACCCCGAGTAGGGTCGCTGTAACTGCCGGCACAGACGGGGTACATCAGGGAGGTGGGTTCACACTGAGTAGGGTCGCTGTAACTGCCGGCACAGACGGGGTACATCAGGGAGGTGGGTTCCCACTGAGTAGGGTCGCTGTAACTGCCGGCACAGACGGGGTACATCAGGGAGGTGGGTTCCCACTGAGTAGGGTCGCTGTAACTGCCGGCACAGACGGGGTACATCAGGGAGGTGGGTTCACCCCGAGTAGGGTCGCTGTAACTGCCGGCACAGACGGGGTACATCAGGGAGGTGGGTTCACCCCGAGTAGGGTCGCTGTAACTGCCGGCACAGACGGGGTACATCAGGGAGGTGGGTTCACCCCGAGTAGGGTCGCTGTAACTGCCGGCACAGACGGGGTACATCAGGGAGGTGGGTTCACCCCGAGTAGGGTCGCTGTAACTGCCGGTACAGACGGGGTACATCAGGGAGGTGGGTTCACCCCGAGTAGGGTCGCTGTAACTGCCGGCACAGACGGGGTACATCAGGGAGGTGGGTTCACACTGAGTAGGGTCGCTGTAACTGCCGGCACAGACGGGGTACATCAGGGAGGTGGGTTCCCACTGAGTAGGGTCGCTGTAACTGCCGGCACAGACGGGGTACATCAGGGAGGTGGGTTCCCACTGAGTAGGGTCGCTGTAACTGCCGGCACAGACGGGGTACATCAGGGAGGTGGGTTCACCCCGAGTAGGGTCGCTGTAACTGCCGGCACAGACGGGGTACATCAGGGAGGTGGGTTCCCACTGAGTAGGGTCGCTGTAACTGCCGGCACAGACGGGGTACATCAGGGAGGTGGGTTCACCCCGAGTAGGGTCGCTGTAACTGCCGGCACAGACGGGGTACATCAGGGAGGTGGGTTCACACTGAGTAGGGTCGCTGTAACTGCCGGCACAGACGGGGTACATCAGGGAGGTGGGTTCACACTGAGTTGGGTCGCTGTAACTGCCGGCACAGACGGGGTACATCAGGGAGGTGTGTTCACACTGAGTAGGGTCGCTGTTACTGCTGGGGAGATCGAACAGAGAGCTCAGGTCACTGAACTGGACATGGGACGCGACAAACGCACAGCACCAGCTAACCAGGGCGACACAAAGACAGCGAGTCACCGCTGCAATGGATGACGCCGGCATCCATTGCAGATGCAAATGCCTCCGAACTATGCAAATCCTCCGAGCTACTCGGAGTAGTTCGGAGAACTCGACTAAGAATATTACACAAAACTCTACTGACTCCAGATGGACTCAACAAAGGATCACTGAATCAAGAAACATCCGCCGGCGCTGGCTTTTGAAGCTCCATCAGTTTTGAAGAGCTAGCTGTTTCTCGAACCCGTACTAACGCCAATCGAACTACTCTCTCGACTCCTGCAGCAGTTGAACGGTTCACTAACCTGCAGTCGGGCCCGCTGAGCACCTCCTCAGTCGTGAGGAAGTTACGATCGGTCCACTCGTCCTCATCGATCTCGGAGAGGAGCTCCTCCTCGGACATCGGGTCGCACACGCTGTTCTCAAACTCGGCCCGCTCCGGCGTGACACCACGCAGCGAGAGGTGGGACCTCATCTGCTGTAGGGTGTAGATAGACGATGGTCACATCACACGTACAGAGAGGTGGGACCTCATCTGCTGTAGGGGTCACATCACACGTACAGAGAGGTGGGACCTCATCTGCTGTAGGGGTCACATCACACGTACAGAGAGGTGGGACCTCATCTGCTGAAGGGGTGTAGATAGACGATGGCCACATCACACGCAGCGAGAGGTGGGACCTCATCTGCTGTAGGGGTGTAGATAGACGATGGTCACATCACACGTACAGAGAGGTGGGACCTCATCTGCTGTAGGGGTGATGTGACCATAGACGATGGTCACATCACACGTGCACATTGTCGAGGCACAAATAACTCGAGTCAAACGTATTCACATCCCAAGCGATCTTTTCGTGCACAAAAACGGCGAATAAACATCATTCGCGACAGACGAATACATATTTATGTCGATTTAGGGCTGATGTAAAAAATGATAGTCAACAACCAAACATGCAGAATCAGATCAACAACCAAACATGCAGAACAAGATCACCCCTACAATTGCATATGACAGGGTTTCGGACTTTGGACCGGTTTGCGGACAAGACCAGCTCCAAATAAGTGTTTCTGTTTCACTGCAAAAATCAAACTAACCGGATCAGTTTTGCATGAGGTATTCGAATCTGGAATCGAAAATAGCAAGGCATCAACTATTTGACCTGAAAGTGACATTTTGACCTGATATGGTTAAATATCACTTGTCAGGTCAATACTAAGTCAAAATTAATGTTTCTTTTTCAATACAAAAACCAACATATCCGGGCCAGTTTCTCATGAGGGATTCGTTATTTGAATCTGGTGGTCTCGAAGGCGTCTCATTTGATTGCGCAATGCCCCAAAGTAAGATTACCAAATAAAGTTGTGTCATGCCGTCTAGGTTTCTCCCTGATCATTTCGCGTCTGCGTGCTGTTGCCTCGTTAAAAAAATACAAAACGCGTTAAATCGGCAGGAAAATCAATAAGATCTGTAGACAGGATGTTCAAGTACAATAGCTATTGGTTTTCTAGTCGATACAGGCCTTTAACAAAAATTAACAAGAGGGTAATTTTGTTTACAAGTTGAGGTCAACAACAACACGCGAGCACGAAACCATTTATTGCACCGCCATTATAGCTCGCAGAAGATTGACAATGACACCATTTTGTTCCTAAGGCTTTACTCAATCGATCCATCTCCAATTTTTACTATTTAGAACCCGGATAAGTTGTAGCAGAATGGTTTTATGGGAAATTGTTACTAAATTGGACTATTTGAATGTAGTTTTTAATCTGGTCAGTTCGGCAAGATCCAACGCAGCGTCTATACAAAATGTGAGAAACTATTTTAACCCGACATGCTCTGAAAGCAAATTGAATGAACCAGAGAATGAGCATAGCACGAACTCCGCAAAGCATATGGTTGTGGTGCTACAGCTCTTCGAAGTTGGGCGACCAAATATTTTTTTTTACCCTGAAAATCGCGTTTTTTCCATTATTTCGTCTTTTACGCTAAACTATTCATACTCAGAGTTTATATATTTTACTTTTGAGGATGGCAAATGAAAGTTCACTTAAAGAGATATTGCCACCTCCGGAGGATTTATGAAAAAAAGTGACTTAAATTAATGGTGGGATCAACAATCGTGCATGCTTAAGCTCAAACTTGCTCCTGCAGCACCTACAATAGGGTATCGGCATTTTTTTCTGACTACAAAACGTTAGTCCCAGCTGTGTTCAGTACTAGATTCATGATGGCCGCTCTCATCCAGTTTGGCTGTGAAATTGGCGCCCGCCCAAAGCCGAAGCGTCTGAATTCGCCGAGATTTGACCTTAAAAAGTCTATCTGTGTTATAAGGTATTGGTCACAAATCTCCTACGGCCCCAAAGTCGAGCCATAGCCATTCTCGCTGTTTTATTCATGTTTTATTATGAAAGAGGCTATGGTTGTTGAAAATATAATTAACTGTATACGCATTTTAATTTTAAAGCGCACTGACGGAATGGTGACGTTGAGTTTGCAATATTCAAAAGCAAATCATAGTCCGCAAAGAAGTGATTCTAAATAGTGATGAGGCGACTCCAACTTTACGAATGTGTGCCAATCATGAGTGGTGCAAATGTATTTTTTTTTTAGCTAATGGGGGGGGGGGAAATTTCGGGAACCAAATTTTGTAGGTAAAATCGGATACGCTTAATCTACCGATACACACCAAAACCCTGCGGCCGTTTGTCCGCAGAGCCTGCGGCCAAACTTGGGCCTGCGAGGTGACAATATCCATTTAATTTCCAACATTTTGACGCCAAGTTTGTCAAGATTGGTTTAAAACTGACGCGTGTAGATTTGTATTACACCCGTGACTGCAAAACCGGTCCAGAGCCCGAAACCCTGTCATATGACAACGCCGGAAATATGCGAACGAACGCGACCGAACGTGGCCTCGACACGAACGTGCCACCGTCGCGGTCCGGTGAGCTGGCCGGGTGTGTTGGACTCGCCTCTGTGACCGGCGAGGGGCACGGCGGTACGGTGGTGGTCGGCTCGTTCCTCTGGTATTTGTACTTGACCAGCGAGTGCAGACCATAGTGCGGCAGGCAGAAGAAACGGCCCGCGTCGGCGTCGTACTCGTAATTCCCTGGTGGCGGGTGAACACATGTGAACGAAACGATCAGGCAAAACACGCGGGATACGAGATAATCGTGAAACAAGACGCACGTACAAATACATGGTCACACGTTAACGTGGCGCAACAAACGAAGACACTTTCAGAGAGTAGCAAGTACCTATCGATAACTCTTTCCAAAGAGAAGATGTGATGGAGTTGAATAGATACACTTCAATTGTAACTGTCGTACGCCTGGGGTTATCTCATGACAGAAGCACAAAATAATTTAAGTTTGGCTTAGATAACACCTCACCTGGTTTGAGTGTCACGCTACAGTATTCGCAGCGGAAGCACCTCGGGTGGAAGAACTTCTTTTCGGCGACCATCCGATCGACGAGGAACACGCGCTGACTGCAGAAGTGGCACACCTCGTACGCCGTGACGCCGGCACCCTGGTGGTGGCAGGTCCAACCTTCAGTTCAGGCGGCGCCCGCCAGGCGCCAGCCAGGAGAGGGTCGTAACCATGCAGGGTCTTCAGCAATGTTAATCTTGGAGGTCCCGTAAATCAGCGAAGCTCGTATATATAGCAAGAAGGTCGATGTCTCCGTGTCTTTGTCGTCAGTGCACGTCACGGTTCCGCGTCGTTCTGTGTGGTACGAGGTGGAGCTGACAGCGACTTGGTAAGCATTATAATACAGACGCTAGGAATCGTGATCCACTTCGTGACAGGGTGTCTGATGATTCCAACTAAAGTTGGCATGTCCACGTTAATCGGAATAATTATCACCATGTCTAATATTGGCTAACAACGAGTCAACGACTTCTATGTTCCCCTACGAGATGGTTTTTTAAATAAATGCTATTCAAGAGCAAATTTATATCAATTAATTGGTATCCTATGTGATGCATGCAATCCTCATGATCGACAGTGTCTTTGTATTGGTATGTTGCCACTGGCGGATCCAGAGGGGAGGGCATCAGGGGCAAATGTCCCCCCCCCCTCTCCCCACAGGAATATCGGGGGGGGGGGGGGCATTCAATACAAGAATGCCCCCCCCCCCCGCGTCTTCCCTGTACTGAAGGTGGAAAAGAATGATCTTAGGAGAAAACTGGGGAAGTTAACAATTTTGCGGGGAAAGTTAACAATTTATCGTAAAAATTCCCTTTGCAGCAGTCAAAATCCAGTTATCCACAGTAAACAAAAAACTGAAAAATTTCGCGCCATTTCGCGGCATGACACAAGTTTCGCAATTGCTTATGCAAATTTGTAAAATGGGAAAATGAATTTCATTAACACGCGCCCTGGAGGGGGGGGGGGGGCGAAATCCGCCCACCCCTCCGGTTTTTCGAGGATAGCGCAAAAACGGCGGCGCGCAGCGCCGCCGTTTTTTGTATACCTGTTTAGAAATGAACTTCCCGCATTATGTAAAATTCTTGGCCTCAGGTCATCTCAGGTCAGGTCACCAGACCAGGTCACGTGATGACCTAAACTCCAAAACGTTTGCAGTAGTACCACAGCCACAATTTTACGCCGATCAGTTTCAATCTTGCAGGACTCCATAAGGTCATAGATACCAACAATTTGTATATTTCGGATTTCTAATATCAGTGACCTAAGGTCAGGTCAATTTTGTGACCGCCAACACGGTTTTATCAATAACTATCGACATAATGAAGATAGAGAAGATAAAACGGTACCAATATGTTTGTCTCGTCGAGACACGTCGCCCAATATGCAACATGACCAACTTGGGTCACCACTTGACCTTGACCTGAGGTCAAATTTCTCAGTTGACCTAACCCGATCACCATGAATATGATTCGAAACGCCTTGACAAGACACACGCGATGGCGTAAACATTATTGCTTTATCTTTATTAGGTAAAAGGTTATTTGGGTAAAACGGTTTTGAAAACAAAATCACCTTTTTGACATTCGATGACCTCTGGAGCCTAAACTATTGACCTGAGCTCAAATCTGAGGACACCTATGTCGATTGCATTTTTCAATGACTTTCGATTGTTTTTTTCCGTTTGCTGCTAACTATCATAGTTCCCAAGATATTTGGGAGTGTTCGAACCGAAGTCTTGAAAACTTGAAAATCTGACCCTTGATGACCTCTGGTGACCTCAATATTGACCTGAAAAGAACGAAATACTTTCGAAAGAGCTTGTCTCGAGCTATCTCACGTCGTTTCCCGCTTGTCGCTACGTTGCGTGGTTTTCGAGATCATAGGGGGGGGGCGAAATCCGCCCCCCCCCCCTCCAGGGCGTGTAAATATCAGAGGCCCTCCAGGGCGCGTGTTAAGTGTCTGTGGCAGAGGCTCCTTGGCGGTAATTGCTGGCCCCAGGGCCCACTCCCTTCGTAAAATATTAACATTCAAGCGGGCTACATGTTTACTTTTTACGAAACTTTTTTTCTCCGAAAGTTTTTTTCTAGCTTGCCAAGTTCCGAAAAAGGCGACGCGAACGCAAGTACGCGGACATCGGCACCTGGAAGCTGCTCCAGCGGTGCACAACTTGCTGGACCGAAGAGCTAATAGTAGGGACCAGGCCAGGACCATCTCCCCCAAGCCATCTTCTACCAGGCTCCTCCAGATCCACAGGGACCATTTATGCGCGGAAAAGTCGTTCTGCCTCTTGCTGCTTTCATTCCATTTGCACTATTACCAGTTGTTTGTTACAGTTCAGTACATAATATGTATAGTTACGAGCGAGCGCGTTCGTCCTTCCGTGGTGTATGGGAAAAATGTGATTATGAGCGGCCCGACCCGGCCCGTGGCGACGCTTTTGAGAAGCTCATATCTCTGCAACCGCACGTCCGATTGACAAGCGGACTTCTTTGCTGAGCAGCCCCATCTAACCTACCCTGTTCGAAACCATGTTAGCCGGCTCATGTGGGTGACTACCACTGCGCGTGGCGCGTGCCGCGTGAGGGGTGTTGAAAAGTATTTTCCCGAAATATCTCCGCAACGGCTGGGCAGATTATGTGCAAATTTCGTGTGTGGTTAAGGACCCCTCAGCCGCCACGTTTACACAACTCAGGGGTGGGGTGACCTGCACGTGCGCACGTGCACACCTCTATTCTATATATCAGGAGCGGCTGAGCCGATTTTGTTCAAATTTGGTGTGTGGTTAGGGACCTATCATCCGCCAGTTTTCCACAAGTCAGGGGTGGGTGCCTCTGCACGTGCGCACGTGCTCACCCCTATTATGTATCTCAAGAACGGCTGAGCCTATTGTGTTCAAATTTGGTGTGTGGTTAGGGACCTCTCAGCCGCCGCCTTTCCACAAGTCAGGGGTGGGGTGGCTTGGTGGCTTTGCACGTGCGCACGTGCACACCCCTATTATATATCTCTGGAACGGCTGAGCCGGTTCTGTTCAAATTTGGTGTGTGGTTAGGGACCTCTCAGTCCCCACTTTCCCACAAGTCAAAGGTGGGTGCCTTTGCACGTGCGCACGTGAGCACCTTTTTTTTGTATATCAGAAACTACTTGCCCGATCAAGTTGAAATTGCCCATACATTTCCTTCGCGCTCGCTCGTTCATCGCCAACTACGGCGTCTTACTGGTTATTATTATCATATGTACTATTGAGCGCTGACTGCCACCGGTCATCGTGATTTACTATCCGAGGTTAATGTATATGAAAAACTATCTTTATTTCAATATTTTTCCTCATACCGAGATGTGCAACCAGGAAAAAGGGTCACCTGAGACTTTTCTCCAATCACGGTCTGGTTCCAATATGAAAATTACGTTTTCCACGACTTAAATTAAAATTTTCACGCCGCTTCGCGGCGTCACATCGGTGGCCATCGTCATAACGAAGCCATCGGCATCGTCTTCTCTTCGTCGTAACGCTGAATTGAACGAATAACATTTTTAGCTTCTTATCCTCTACAAGGCCCACCGCCTATATTTATGGGTGTTGTCAGGCAAACCCGTAAAAAATTCGCGCCGCTTGGCGGTGCTAAATAACTATGACCTATTATAACACGAAAATCCACATTAAAAATGTTGCAAAGGCTTCATACACCCAGGACAAAATGAGGGTACATTTTTGTAATTTTAGCTACCCCCCCCCACTCAAAAATTATCGGCAACGCCCCTACGAGTTGGTATGAGATAAACGGTATTATTACTATGTGTATAATTGCTACGGAATATCGCGTTTTTGTGAGTTTTTTTCTCCGAAAAAGTGAATTTCTTAAGCTCGAATACCAAAATAAGGTGACCGTCCCAAATCCACGGAGAAAAAATGGGGTACTTTATGCCACACACAAAAAAGTCCCCCCCCCCCCTCCACGGAGCGAGGCTGGATCCGCCAGTGTGTGTTGCGTTGCGTTTGTACCGTGTTTTCGCATCATGTCTTCCTATCAATATCACAATATTGATGACGATTTAGGCTTTAGGAAGCCGCAAATGCTATAGTTACATGGTGCCCATTTAACCTTGCAATCAACCAACCCAAATTTGTCATCACTGTGTAACATCCGTTGGATATCCTCTCTCGAAGGTTGCTTCGATTATGCCTGCTGGAAGTGGTATTCAACCTGGGATTTATCCTTCTTGTTAATTGCGATATTTCTTGGCGATTCTTCCTGGCGAATTAATTACTTATCATTAACACCAATAAAACGCCTTTTGGGCGATGACCGAGCGGGCGCGCTCTGGTAAAGCTAAAACAGGTTTGAAATATGAAACGGTACGGGAGCACACGTGGTAGTAACACATAGTCCTTTTAGTCCTTTTAGTCCTCCATAAAAATTGCCAGGCCTCCATGCATGCCAACATAAAATTAAGTTCTATTCTCTGATCTCCTTTCTCGAATCCGCCAAAAGGGAGTACGTCCTGAGCGCTGCATGCTTCGTCGTTACCGAGCAGGCGCGAAGCGCCCGTGAGGTTTCTCGTCAACTCACTAGACAAATTTACATTTGACCCGGCCCGAACCGGTACGGCCCGCCACGGCCGTACAGACGCTTTTCGGAGGCTAATAACTTTGCACCCACTGTTCCGATTGAGATCGGGTTTTCGCCATTGGATAGGTCCATCAAATCAATATTGTTGTTGGTATGGTGCGTTCTGATAGGGGTGTTACCGCAGCGCGTGGCACACGCAAACGTCGTAATGAACAAAAATAATTTGTGATAAAAATATATTTATTGATATAAGCATTAATTTATACGATGAAGCATGCAACGCTCAGGACGTACTCTCTTTTGGCTGATTCGAAAAAGGAGATCATGAACAATGTAATAGGTCAGTAAAACGCCTTTGCCACACCGCGCCCGCTCGGTCCTTGCCCAAAAAGACGTTTTATTGGCATACATTAATGCTTAGATCAATAAAGCCATTTTTGATCAATCATGATTTTTGTTCATTTCGACGTTTGCGTGTGCCACACGCTGTGGTACCACCCCTTTCAGAACGTACCATACCAAAAAACACAATTTATTTGACGGTCCTATTCAATGGTGAAAACCCGATCTGAATCTGAGTTATTAGCTTCCGAAAAGCGTCTGTACGGCCGGTTCGGGCCGGTTCGGACCGAGTCAAATGTAGATTTGTCTAGTAAGTTGACTAGAAACATCACGGCCGCTTCGCGCCCGCTCGGTAATTAAACAAAAACCTCATTAGTCAGGCAAGATATCACAAATATTTATTTTAAAAAAATATGGCAATTGCTTCCATTTACAAATGTAATCATACTAAGTTGGTTGTCATTCGTCTTTATGAAAAAGTCGTCTTAGTCTCCGTTCTAAGTGCCGATCTGATTCGTGATATACGTCTATCGGATACCGACGTCAGTCTATCCATTTCACTGTACCCGTCCATATTTGCATAGGTCCGTATGTCGCAGCGATCACCGTACATATATTCTAGTTTCCATGAATATGTACGCTGTCACAGTCCGTCACCAGGTCCGTCGCAGTTCCACTGTCGCCATGCGTCTGTCGCACTGTCGCAGTTCCACTGTCGCCATGCGTCTGTCGCACTGTCGCAGTTCCCCTGTCGCCATGCGTCTGTCGCACTGTCGCAGTTCCACTGTCGCCATGCGTCTGTCGCACTGTCGCAGTTCCACTGTCGCCATGCGTCTGTCGCACTGTCGCAGTTCCCCTGTCGCCATGAGTCTGTCGCACTGTCGCAGTTCCACTGTCGCCATGCGTCTGTCGCACTGTCGCAGTTCCCCTGTCGCCATGAGTCTGTCGCACTGTCGCAGTTCCACTGTCGCCATGAGTCTGTCGCACTGTCGCAGTTCCCCTGTCGCCATGCGTCTGTCGCACTGTCGCAGTTCCCCTGTCGCCATGCGTCTGTCGCACTGTCGCAGTTCCACTGTCGCCATGCGTCTGTCGCACTGTCGCAGTTCCACTGTCGCCATGCGTCTGTCGCACTGTCGCAGTTCCACTGTCGCCATGAGTCTGTCGCACTGTCGCAGTTCCCCTGTCGCCATGCGTCTGTCGCACTGTCGCAGTTCCACTGTCGCCATGCGTCTGTCGCACTGTCGCAGTTCCACTGTCGCCATGCGTCTGTCGCACTGTCGCAGTTCCACTGTCGCCATGCGTCTGTCGCACTGTCGCAGTTCCACTGTCGCCATGCGTCTGTCGCACTGTCGCAGTTCCCCTGTCGCCATGAGTCTGTCGCACTGTCGCAGTTCCACTGTCGCCATGAGTCTGTCGCACTGTCGCAGTTCCACTGTCGCCATGCGTCTGTCGCACTGTCGCAGTTCCACTGTCGCCATGAGTCTGTCGAAAACGCACGCGTCTGGTCGTAACATTGAGCTACATTGTCGTCACGTCATATCGTCAGCTACACATCATAGCGTCCGGTACGGGCGTGTCTGGTCACAAAGTAGGTCCTTAAATAACATTGTACACGTTATCCCTGTCTTCCACCAATGAGGTGTTGCGCTTCATGCGTTTAGTGTGGCGCTGTGTTAGCATTGTGGCGATTTTACATTTTGTTTTACACCCTGTTTGCTCGACAGTATGCAACTCCAGCTGCGTAGTGTGGTTGGTTTCAGAAAAGCCTGTCCGTGCGTGCGTGTTAGCTGGTCCAGTAGGTATGTGCAGATGTACGTACAGCTGGTCATAGGTGGACCTCCGTCCGAGTATAATGTATATACAGTGTACACCCGCCGGCACCGACTGCGTAGTTCCCGAGCCGGCCGCACCGCGGCGGCACCAGTCCCGCAGCTGCCAAGCCGAGCGAAGGAAGGCGAGAGAGAGTGCAGGGGGAGAGCAGAGGACAGAGCACCAAGAGGAGCAGCGACAGGCAGGCAGACCGAAGAGAGCTAACTACACTGGAGAGACTAGGCGAGGCGAGGCGAGGCGAGGCGAGGCGAGGCGAGGCGAGGCGAGGCGAGGCGAGGCGAGGCAAGGCGAGGACAGAACGGCAGCCAGGACCGAAGCACGACACCAGAAGCTTAGTCCATGCTACCAAAGCAGTCCCGAGCATTTGTTAATACATTTATTGGTGTAAAAGAACTTTAAAACAACAACATTCGATAAGGTCCGCCATATCTCAGGTAATATCACACACATAAAGCGTATGGTTGCTTGTCGCGAGGCTCGTACCCGCCACGTACCTCCAAATAAATACCCTTCAGGTGAGCGGGAACGATCAAACAATCCGTTATCTCCTACTATTGTTATATCGCGCCGGTTTTGACCTGAGCACGGGGCGGCCCTGCAGCCATCACAGCTAGTCTTCACACAGGTACATCAGCATATCACCGGGGAAATCACCTGCCGGCCGCTCTCGACCGTCCTCACGAGTCCTGACCGGCGCGGCGGCCTCCGACTCACGCCCCTGAGAGACTAGCGCGGCACAACCTCCGGTCGACGGCCGACTACAGACCTAGCGACTGTTGGATTCAGTCTGAGCAACTCACCTAACTACAAACTGACTGAGCGACCGACCGACCGACCGACCGACCGACCGACCGACCGACCGACCGACCGACCGACCGACCGACCGACCGACCGAACGAACGAACGAACGAACGAACGAACGAACGAACGAACGACCGACCGACCGACCGACCGACCGACCGACCGACCGACCGACCGACCGACCGACCGACCGACCGACCGACCGACCGACCGACCGACCGACCGACCGACCGACCGACCGACCGACCGACCGACCGACCGACCGACCGACCGACCGACCGACCGACCGACCGACCGACCGACCGACCGACCGACCGACCGACCGACCGACCGACCGACCGAGCAGGCGACTGAGCTAGCTACCCCTCCAGCCCGCGGAGAGCATCGCCCACGACCAGCGTAAGCGCGAACATGGCCAACGTGTAGCACACGCAGGCCACGAGGATGGCGCGCAGCCGGCCGAGCGCGGCGCGCGCCGAGCTGCGCAGCCGGGCCGCCAGGCCGACGGGGGCGGCTCGTACCTGGGCGGGGGTGGGGGCGGGGGCGGCAGGACGGTGGCCGTTGCCGAAGCGGGCCGCCATGGCAGACACGTGGTTGGAGCCGCGCTGGCCGGCGTCTATGCGTCGGAACGGCGCGTTGTCGCCGCCCGACAGACTCTGGATCGTCTGGAACTGAGACACGCAGTGCGGTGACGATCAGCGGGGGTAGAGGCGCGGTTTGGGGATTTGTCGAAGCTTTGTAAAATATGATTGGGTATTCACAATCGGTATTCGGTATCATGACATTATTCACAGTTTAATTTGTATTTGCTTGCAGGCTTATGTGGGCCTTATCTCAAGATACTCTGTGTAGATCGGTATTGACTCAGACAAAGATGAGAGAGAACTGTGGGATTTAAAAATAAAACGGTATCAGTTCCGGTCAAACAGTCACCTTTCACCAGCATCAGAACAATCGTCCACTGGGAACAAAACACCCGGCGACAAAGAAGACGGTACTTTAGCACTCTGCAACTGACAGGAAAATAAAGACACAGCAGAAATGAATGGCTGAACAAATGTGCGGAAATGCAGACACGATCGAAACTCGTGTAGACGTTTATCCGCACAGCCAGAACACAGACGGTGATCATTCTGCAATTGGGCGCGTCAATGTCACATATCGTGTACCGAACGAAGCAAAAACAAAGACAAATGTCTGCACAGCAGAGCCGGTTTAACTGAATACACAGCAATGGGAAGCATGTGCAGAACAGCATGTGAGGGCCTTGTACAAAATCCCCGGCGCATATTCTGTTCAGCGAATACCATGTGAACGCCGTTTCTGAGTGACGGAGCGAAGCATCACTAACAGCGGCAGCAGTCCAGGTCACAGGGAACCTGGAAACACTCCAGCAGCATCCAAACCACACCATCCACAGACGGAGTCTATTCACAGCATCGTTTTCACAGCCCCCGAAAATAGCCCTCCGCCTCCAAAATAGCGCCACCATCAGCCATCAGGACTCCGACCTATGACTCAGACCGTGGGCGGACGGGCCGGCCTCTCGCCTCTCACCTTATCATCGAACGCGTCCCGGTTCCATCGCGGCACGGCTCGGTCCCTGCTCACGAACGGTCTGCTGTTCTCCTCGATCTTCTTCTCAATCTGCTGCAGGTTCCAGTCCTTCTCGATGCGCCCGATCACCCTGGACACGGGCTGTCGGGGCCGCGAGAGGTGGAGAGGTGGGGGCGGGGTCCGGTTACACGGTCAGCAACAACAGCTGCACTCCATCAGCATAACTACAGAACAGAGACGCGCAATGTGCAATGTGCCACCAACCACCAGGTGCTTGGCCTCGCAAACGAGAAAGCAAAATACTGAAACACGATCCAGGGTACTGTATTCATGATCGAAACAAAATGGCGGTGATCGGCCTTGCTTTACCTTGGGCTTCTTATCCGGCGGCTGGTAGGTGCCATTGAACTTGGCCTCCATGTCCTTCACTTTGGACGCGAACTGTTCCTTTTTGGAGAGTTCGGTGTCGGCTTCTTTTGGATCCTTCTTTACTTCTGGTGTCATCCGGCTCTGTCGAATACCAAATATCGTCAGCACCAGAGATCAGACAACCACACACACGAACAAAACCTATGTACCCGACGTGCAGCTTCCTATCGCAACGTCAACGGGATCTGCGGGCAGGCTGATTCGTCTAGTTCTCCTGCGGGATTTACATCTGGAAATCAACACGTTAATTGAGTAAACTGACACCAAAGTCACGAGGAAGTGTCCCGTGGGACCAGCAGTTGAAAGATTGACACATGCCGTGAACGAAAACATCATCCGTGAACTATGATAGCGACAGAAACATGGTAAACAACACGAACACGGTGATCTCACGGACCAAGACATAGGGGTAAACTACGCGTAATGGGGGCTAACATAAACAAGCCTTTTAAGATCAAACAAAACATTAGTGTCTGGCAAACAGTTCATGCTCGGTCAGACCGTTCGTTTGAACAACAGAAAACCTGAAAGACGCGTTAGTTGCAGACACAGCTACAGAAAAATGAACCAGCATGCGACTTTCAGCACAAAAACGCACACGCAGTGCCGCAGGCGAAACCATCCTGGGTAGGTAGCTTCATTAGACATCATACCCGTCCTCTGCGGCAGTCCCACTACAGCGGGACCTCCACACCACGACACTGCAGTCAGCACGGCACACGGAGTCTCTCACTGGCCGGAACACCATGTCCTCCAGTCGGCTGCGCCGGGACGCGAAGTCCGCCGCCGTTTTCCTGTACAGGTGCACCGTGAAGTCGTCAAACTCTCCCTGCTCCTGCGCCTCGGCTCCGTTCAGCAGGGTCGCCTCCAGGTCAGCCTTCCGCTGGGCCAGCGAGCGCAGCTGGCGTCGCTCCCAGTGGACCAGTCGACTCTGCTCCCTCTCCTGCTCCCCGCCGTTAGCCAGACTTCGCTCCAGAACGGCCAGACGGCAGCGCAGCGAGCCACAGACATCACCGCCTACATCACCGCCTTCCCCACCGCCTTCCCCACCACCGTCACCGCCACCGTCACCGCCGCCAGGCGAGGTTGGACCAGACTCGGTTGACTCCACAGACTCGAAGGACTCCGTCGAGCTCATGGCTCGGAAGGCCGCCTCCACCAATGCCATCTTGCGCCTGTCGATGGGCGGGGGCGGCGCGGGCGGGGGCGGCAGCGGCACTACGGGCGCCGCCGCGTCCCAGCTGAGACTCGACGACGCGCTGGTCGACTCTGTCTCCGGCTGGTCTGTCTCCGGCTGATCTGTCTCCGGCTGATCTGTCTCCGGTTGGTCCAGTTCGTCAGGGATGGCAGAGTCCAGGGAGTCCGGTCGGCTGGAGTCGGACCACTCGACCTACAGAGGTGGACCAGCACGATACGGCACACAGCGGTGCAGGTTAGGATGGTACAGGACAACGAGGGGAGCTGGGGTGCACAGCTCCTAATTTGATGTCAGATGTACACAGGAGACGTGTACGTTATGTAAATAAGTCCAGGGATGCAGACCACCAGCAAACGTCGCCGGAACTTCGTCTCGGATAAAATAGCAAGCCTGTGCGACTGGGGTGCGAAAGGCCCAATGGCAACAATTTTGGCCTATATCCTGGCACTGCTCCAACAATATTCCCTCGCTACCTCATACCTGCCCACATCGCTGAAAAATCGCCAATCACTTGGCCGAACTGGATGAAGTATATATTTGTTATAAATAATAAAGGTGTCGGACCCAGATTTCTTCTAACCGTTTCCGGGTCAGTGGCACACTGATCGTGTGATCCTTGTGATATTTTAGAACTGGCCCTGATTCCAAGTCTTCAATCTCACACAAACACAAGGCCGCTTCAAACCTTACACAACCTGGACCTGAACCTCAAACCTTACACAACCTGGAACTGAACGGCAGCCTGCATCACCGTACCGAACCCTGAAGCTGGCAGCGGACCAGTCTGACCTGACCGCCGCTCGTGCCCGCCGCCCGGCCGGCTGACTGACCTTTCTCTGGTGGGCCGCCTCGCTCTTGCGTTTCCTGTGCCGGCGCATGGTGTCGCCGTTAGCGGCGTGGCGGCCCTCGGCTGCGGGACGGACGGGCGAAGCTCGCTGCGGCGAGCCGTCGTTGTCCCTCACCATCTCCTGCGGGGTGGCACACACACGACCATCAGGTCAGGTCGAGAAAGCTCATACCACCGGGGCAGTTCAGACAGCTTCTATCGCTGGCTCGACTCGGCTGGCAAAGCTATGCTGCCGTGCGGAAATTATAGGTTTTCATTTGTTTGTTGATTTATCTCATAATCACTGACGGGCAATTCCCAGTAACGGGTGTAGTCATGGATTAAAAGCAATCAATGTGTACATACATACAGCACAGGGCACACAAGATGATAAAACGTTTGTGTCTGTCTTGGCTGTTTTTCTGAGGTGCATTTTGTTATTGCTGTATCTGATGAAGTTCCGTGAGCGAAATATCATATAATTCTTAACTTTGTTTTATCTTTTTGAAATATCAATAAGCATCAGGCTAATTTTAATCTCTCTTTACATTTATATACGCCATTAAATAAATCGTCGTCATCATTACAGCTACACGGTCATTACAGGTTAATTACAGTGGCGTCTGTCCGACCGTTATAAACGGCTTCAACCGACAGCAATGAAGTGTGACTAGAGACGATATACCCAACACGTCTTAATAAAGCTCGATCTCCAGACAACTAGGACAACATCTGAGCAATTAGGCATGCGTTTAAATAGTACAAGTGTTATCGTTCGCGGTTCAAGCGTATACACTACCCTGGATTCCACAGCAGATCCCAATGGGATTTTAAACAAATTCTCACAACAGATTCCTTCGAGCTCTAGCAGATCACCCCCACCTGCGCATTCCTAACGGATTTATACAGCAGCTTCCACAAAAACAAAACGGATCCAAACATGTATCGTCCAAACGAAATCCTTGACCTTGACCTTGGCAGATCTCGAAAGCGAACCTCTGCACGAGGTGTCATGGGGCACCGGTACCCTTTGCTCACTGCTCCAGGCAAATCAACTATCGACAAATCAACTCCCGACAAATCAACTCTCGACAAATCAATGTCCATTCAGACTAACCACCAACCCCGAACAGAGCGAGCGGTTCAATGGGGACCAGTGAGCAACTGAGCACGGCTCGCAGTACTCACTGTGATCCGAGCGTGCCGGGACGCGGCGGCCGGCGGCTGGCAGCGCTCCGTACGGCTGCCGGCACTCACCGTGATCCGTGCGGGCCGGGGCGCGGCGGCCGGCGGCCGGCAGCGCTCCGTACGTCTGCCGGCACTCACTGTGATCCAGGCGTGCCGGGGCGCGGCGGCCGGCGGCTGGCAGCGCTCCGTACGGCTGCCGGCACTCACCGTGATCCGTACGGGCCGGGACGCGGCGGCCGGCAGCGCTCCCTACGTCTGCCGGTAATCACTGTGATCCAGGCGGGCCGGGGAGCGGCGGCCGGCAGCGCTCCGTACGGCTGCCAGTACTCACTGTGATCCGTGCGGGCCGGGGCGCGGCGGCCGGCAGCGCTCCGTACGTCTGCCGGCACTCACCGTGATCCGTGCAGGCCGGGGCGCGGCGGCCGGCAGCCAGCGGCGCTCCGTACGGCTGCCGGCACTCACCGTGATCCGTGCGGGCCGGGGCGCGGCGACCGGCAGCACTCCGTGCAGCGCGTCGTACACGCGACTGAGGAAGGCCAGCAGCTCCAGCGGCTCCGAGTTTCCCTCCACCAGCTGCTCGGGCGTCAGACACGGCGGCACGGCCAGCTCCGTCTGCAGCAGGTGAAGCGCCAGCCGCCAGCGGTCCAGCGGCTGCTCCGGGAGGGAGGAGAGCTGGAGCAGGTCCGGCCGGTAGCTCTGCAGCAGGCCACATACGGCCACGCCTGCCGGTCCCGAGGGAGAGAGGCGTAAACGTGTGAAAGGTAAAGTTTGGAAGGTGATTAAAGGGTGGGAGAGAGAAGTGAGTGGTGGGTAAGATTGGAAGGTGGTTAAAGGATGGGAGAGAGAAGTGAGTGGTGGTTGATGATATATGGACTGTAGTTAAGGGTTGAAGGAAAAAAAGAATCGCATGGTGGGCAAGATCTGGACGATAGGATTTAAGAATGAGAGCGCACAGAACTACAGCCGTGGGGACCAGGTGACTCAGGCATGACGAGTGACTGGACAGAGCGGAGGGTGTGATAGGTCAAGTCAGCTCTGCAGTACACCCGACAGAGCCACACCTGGCACTGGGAGGAGAGAGGAGTGCCGCCCAGGCCGGCCTGACACCGGCAAGTGGGGAGATGTTGGCTTGGTCCGTAGTAGGTCAGTAATGTCGCCAGCCATGGCGCCGCGTCCAAAATAAACACCGCTGGAAGAGCTGTATCATCTGACAGCGATATCTAATAGGCTGCCAGCGATATCTAATATAGGCTGCCAACGATATCTAATAGGCGCCCACGCTGACATTAACCCTCGCCCTACGGGGGGAGGGGGGGGGGGGGGGGGGGGGGGGCTGACAGCCCCCCCCTGAGGTTTTTCTTGAATAACTTTTGACACATGGGGTGCACCTTGCTGAAATTTTTGGTAGCCGTGTTTACAACAATTATACGTAGGCTGTAAAAATTTAATTGAAATTGGTCAAGAAGTTTGGGAGATGTTTTGATGACGTCATGTTGGTAAAAACATGAGAAATATTGGGAAAATCGTAGAAAACAGAGTTTTAAAGCAAATTGCAAACGCAATTCACCAAAGATGCAAAATGGCATTCTCTTTAAAATGGCAATCTTTGATTTTCAAAATTTTGGGTTTTTGACCTCTAAAATAAAAATAAAACACAAAAACAAAATTTTCGAAGATATTAGAAAAACCGGAATATATGTAAGAGAACTGAGTATGGACCATACTCATACCAAATTTCAAAGCAATATCTCCATTATTGACTGAGTGATGGCTTCCTAAGTGTAAGAAACTGATGACGTCATTTTTTCAAATAACTTTTTTTTAAACATTTTTGGACAAGATACGAACAAATAATTACTTTTTTTTGTATTTCTGAGCCAAAACTGGTCTAGGAACATGCCTTTTTATTTACATTTATCAATTTCTAATTTTGAGGTTTTCTGAAGAGCAAAATCGCTGTTCTGGACGTGGTAAATCCGAGGTCATTCACTTAACCTGGAAGGTCACACGTTGACCTGAAACCTAAAAATCGCATACTGTTAGATTCCTCTCATGACAGGCAACATGCTGGTTCTTACCGCATTGCTCTAAGTTGCTTGGTTTGGAAGTTAACAGGGGGGGCTGTCAGCCCCCCCCCCCCCCGTAGGGCGAAGGTGAAAAAAGCTCCCGTAGGGCGAGGGTTAACTCGTGTCGTGACGGGGGGGGGGGGCGTTTCGACGCCTCCCCCTAAGGTTTTTCGAGGATAGCGGAAAACGGCAGCGCGCAGCGCCGCCGTTTTGGGCACAGGTGCTTGGGCATCAATTACCTACATTGTGTGAAATTATTGACCTCGGGTCATCCCAGGTCAGGTCACCAGGCCAGGTCACCAGGCCAGGTCACGTGACCCTACCTACAAAAACGTTTGTGGTTGTACCAAAGCCACATTTTTTGGCCGATCGGTTTCAAAGTTACAGGACATAATAAGGCTATAAGTACCTACAATTCGTTTATCTCGGATTATTTTATATCGGTGACCAAGGTCGGTCTAAGGTCAGCGTGATTTCCCCATTATAAGTCAATGGGAAATATTTCAACTGCTTCCTATTCAGAGAATACGCATCAGATCAGGCTAATTCTTTCAGGATCATGTATTTATAGGTCAGTCCTGATGACTCAAGTATATTGTTTGCTCAGTAACCCTTACAAGGTCATCTGAGGTCATCTGAGGTCACCAACACGTTTGTGTCAATAACTTTTGATTTAATACAGATTCAGATGTGAGACCACTACCAATGTGTTTATCTCGTCGAGCCGCTTCCGAATATCTGCATTGTGACCCACCTGTACTGCCATATGACCTTGGGTGACCTTGACCTGAGGTCAAATTGTGAATTTGACCTAAACTACTTGGAATGGGTATTATTCGAAGCGCCTTGACGAGACAAACACGATGACGCTACAATTACTGACTTATCTTGAATACATACAAAGTTATTAACGAAAAGTTGTATTTGCCCAAAATGGCCTTGTTTGCCTTTGATGACCTCTGAAGCCTTAACTATTGACCATAGCTCAAATTTGAGGACACCGATGATGATAGCATTTTTCCAAGAGCTTTTGAATACTTTTTTCGTGTGTCCCTAGTATCACAGTTCCCGAAATATTTTGGGGTTTCTGGATCAAAGACCTACAATTGGAAAATCTGACCTTTGATGACCCCTGGTGACCCCAATATTGACCTCAGCAAAAAATGAACGACATAGTTTCGACATGATTTTTGACGAGCTATCCAACGGTGTTTTTTTTTTTATTCCGCATACTCCTATAGGAGCCAAGTTAGGAGGAGGCGTTCGGCGTTCAGTCCCCCCCCCCCCCCCCCCCCCCCCCCCGGGGGCGAAGGTTGGGCCGAGCACCGGCACGGCGCGAGTTAAAGACATCCGGAAAACCACCGACACCCTGAACATATCAACTGAGGACAGCAACAGGCTCCCAGCCAGGTGACGTCATGTATGTAGCATCCAACCATCATTCCTGACTCAGGTCCAACTAACCATCCCCCCCCCCCCCTCCCCTGGCCGCTTCCCCTCCCTGACCATGCTCCCCTCCCCCTGCTGACCTGACTGGAAGCTGGTGCTGAGATCAATGACCTCGATCTGCAGCTGCTGCAGCCGACGCTGGCACCAGCGCAGCAGGGCGGCTGCCCCGATCGGCTGGTAGGGCCGCTTGTGGGCGGGCAGCTCCTGCTGGCCGGCGGGGACCGATGAGGCGGCCGTGGCCAGCGCCAGCTCAGCGGCCAGCGCCTCCGGTGAGTCCGTGTCCACCATGTGACGCACCTGGTGAGGCATCACCGTCTGCAGGTTCAGGTTAGGGTACCTGCCGAGGAGAGGCGGAGGTCAGAAGAGGTCAGAAGAGGTCCAGAAGAGGTCAGAAGAGGTCAGAAGAGGTCAGAAGAGGTCAGAAGAGGTCAGAAGAGGTCAGAAGAGGCCAGCAGATGTCAGCAAAGGTCAGAAGAGGTCAGAGGAGGTCAAAAGAGGTCAGCAGAGGTCAGCAGAGGTCAGTGAGGTCAGTGAGGTCAGTGAGGTCAGTGAGGTCAGTAGAGGTCAGTAGAGGTCTGTGATCAGTGGCGAGTGGCCAGCAGAGTCAACAGAGGTCAGTGAGGTCAGTAGAGGTCAGTAGAGGTCAGTAGAGGTCAGTACAGGTCAGTAGAGGTCAGTAGAGGTCAGCAGAGGTCAGCAGATATCAGAAGAGGTCAGCAGAGTCAGCAGAGGTCAGTGAGGTCAGTAGAGGTCAGTAGAGATCAGTAGAGGTCTGTGATCAGTGGCGAGTGGGCAGCAGAGTCAGCCGAGGTCAGTGAGGTCAGTGAGGTCAGTAGAGGTCAGTAGAGGTCTGTGATCAGTGGCGAGTGGGCAGCAGAGTCAGCAGAGTTAAGTGAGGTCAGCAGAGGTCAGCAGAGGTCAGTAGAGATCAGTAGAGGTCAGTAGAGGTCATTAGAGGTCTGTGATCAGTGGCGAGTGGGCAGCAGAGTCAGCAGAGGTCAGTGAGGTCAGTGGGGCCAGTAGAGGTCAGTAGAGGTCTGTAGAGGTTTGTGATCAGTGGCGAGTGGGCAGCAGAGTCAGCAGAGGTCAGTGAGGTCAGTGAGGTCAGTAGAGGTCAGTAGAGGTCAGTAGAGGTCTGTGATCAGTGGCGAGTGGGCAGCAGAGTCAGCAGAGGTCAGTGAGGTCAGTGGGCCCAGAAGAGGTCAGTAGAGGTCTGTGATCAGTGGCGAGTGGGCAGCAGAGTCAGCAGAGGTCAGTGAGGTCAGTGAGGTCAGTGAGGTCAGTAGAGGTCAGTAGAGGTCTGTGATAAGTGGCGAGTGGGCAGCAGAGTCAGCAGAGGTCAGTGAGGTCAGTGGGACCAGAAGAGGTCAGTAGAGGTATGTGATCAGTGGCGAGTGGGCAGCAGAGTCAGCAGAGGTCAGTGAGGTCAGTAGAGGTCAGTAGAGGTCTGTAGAGATCAGTAAAGGTCAGTAGAGGTATGTGATCAGTGGCGAGTGGGCAGCAGAGTCAGCAGAGGTCAGTGAGGTCAGTAGAGGTCAGTAGAGGTATGTTATCAGTGGCGAGTGGGCAGCAGAGTCAGCAGAGGTCAGTGAGGTCAGTGAGGTCAGTAGAGGTCTGTAGAGGTCAGTATAGGTCAGTAGAGGTCTGTAGAGGTCAGTAGAGGTCTGTGATCAGTGGCGAGTGGGCAGCAGAGTCAGCAGAGGTCAGTGAGGTCAGTGAGGTCAGTGAGGTCAGTAGAGGTCTGTGATCAGTGGCGAGTGGGCAGCAGAGTCAGCAGAGGTCAGTGAGGTCAGTGAGGTCAGTAGAGTGTGATCAGTGGCGAGTGGGCAGCAGAGGCAGCAGAGGTCAGTGAGGTCAGTGAGGTCAGTAGAGGTCAGTAGAGGTCTGTAGAGGTCTGTAGAGGTCTGTGATCAGTGGCGAGTGGGCAGCAGAGTCAGCAGAGGTCAGTGAGGTCAGTGAGGTTAGTGAGGTCAGTAGAGGTCAGTAGAGGTCTGTGATCAGTGGCGAGTGGGCAGCAGAGTCAGCAGACGTCAGTGAGGTCAGTGAGGTCAGTAGAGGTCAGTAGAGGTCAGTAGAGGTCAGTAGAAGTTTGTGATCAGTGGCGAGTGGGCAGCAGAGTCAGCAGAGGTCAGTAGAGGTCAGTAGAGGTCAGTAGAGGTCTGTGATCAGTGGCGAGTGGGCAGCAGAGTCAGCAGAAGTCAGTGAGGTCAGTGAGGTCAGTAGAGGTCAGTAGAGGTCAGTAGAGGTATGTAGAGGTCAGTAGAGATCAGTAGAGTTCAG
This sequence comes from Chirona hameri, assembly GCA_036785665.1. Classification (NCBI taxonomy): domain Eukaryota; kingdom Metazoa; phylum Arthropoda; class Thecostraca; order Balanomorpha; family Balanidae; genus Chirona; species Chirona hameri. The sequence goes on along the minus strand of JAXIVJ010000364.1, from coordinate 108,563 downwards.
TAGAGGTATGTGATCAGTGGCGAGTGGGCAGCAGAGTCAGCAGAGGTCAGTGAGGTCAGTAGAGGTCAGTAGAAATCAGTAGAGGTCAGTAGAGGTCTGCAGAGGTCAGTAGAGGTCAGAAGAGGTCAGAAGAGGTATGTGATCAGTGGCGAGTGGGCAGCAGAGTCAGCAGAGGTCAGTGAGGTCAGTAGAGGTCAGTAGAGGTCTGTGATCAGTAGCGAGTGGTCAGCAGAGGCAGCAGAGGTCAGTGAGGTGAGTGAGGTCAGTAGAGGTCAGTAGCGGTCTGTGATCAGTGGCGAGTGGGCAGCAGTGTCAGCAGAGGTCAGTGAGGTCAGTAGAGGTCAGTAGAGGTCAGTAGAGGTCTGTGATCAGTGGCGAGTGGGCAGCAGAGTCAGCAGAGGTCAGTGAGGTCAGTGAGGTCAGTAGAGGTCAGTAGAGGTCAGTAGAGGTCTGTGATCAGTGGCGAGTGGGCAGCAGAGTCAGCAGAGGTCAGTGAGGTCAGTGAGGTCAGTGAGGTCAGTAGAGTTCAGTAAAGGTATGTGATCAGTGGCGAGTGGGCAGCAGAGTCAGCAGAGGTCCGTGAGGTCAGTGAGGTCAGTGAGGTCAGTGAGGTCAGTAGAGGTCAGTAAAGGTATGTGATCAGTGGCGAGTGGACAGCAGAGTCAGCAGAGGTCAGTGACGTCAGTGAGGTCAGTGAGGTCAGTGAGGTCAGTAGAAGTCAGTGATCAGTGGCGAGTGGGCAGCAGAGTCAGCAGAGGTCAGTGAGGTCAGTGAGGTCAGTGAGGTCAGTGAGGTCAGTAGAGGTCAGTAAAGGTATGTGATCAGTGGCGAGTGGGCAGCAGAGTCAGCAGAGGTCAGTGAGGTCAGTAGAGGTCAGTAGAGGTCTGTGACCAGTGGCGAGTGGGCAGCAGAGTCAGCAGAGGTCAGTGAGGTCAGTGAGGTCAGTAGAGGTCTGTGACCCGTGGCGAGTGGGCAGCAGAGTCAGCAGAGGTCAGTGAGGTCAGTGAGGTCAGTAGAGGTCAGTAGAGGTCTGTGATCAGTGGCGAGTGGGCAGCAGAGTCAGCAGAGGTCAGTGAGGTCAGTGAGATCAGTAGAGGTCAGTAGAGGTCTGTGACCAGTGATGAGTGGGCAGCAGAGTCAGCAGAGGTCAGTGAGGTCAGTGAGGTCAGTAGAGGTCTGTGACCAGTGGCGAGTGGGCAGCAGAGTCAGCAGAGGTCAGTGAGGTCAGTGAGGTCAGTAGAGGTCTGTGACCAGTGGCGAGTGGGCAGCAGAGTCAGCAGAGGTCAGTGAGGTCAGTAGAGGTCAGTAGAGGTCTGTGATCAGTGGCGAGTGGGCAGCAGAGTCAGCAGAGTCAGCAGAGGTCAGTGAGGTCAGTGAGGTCAGTGAGGTCAGTGAGGTCAGTAGAGGTCAGTAGAGGTCAGTAGAGGTCAGTAGAGGTCAGTAGAGGTCAGTAGAGGTTTGTGATCAGTGGCGAGTGGGCAGCAGAGTCAGCAGAGGTCAGTGAGGTCAGTGAGGTCAGTAGAGGTCAGTAGAGGTCTGTGATCAGTGGCGAGTGGGCAGCAGAGTCAGCAGAGGTCAGTGAGGTCAGTGAGGTCAGTGAGGTCAGTAGAGGTCAGTAGAGGTCAGTAGATGTCTGTGATCAGTGGCGAGTGGGCAGCAGAGTCAGCAGAGGTCAGTGAGGTCAGTAGAGGTCAGTAGAGGTCTGTGACCAGTGGCGAGTGGGCAGCAGAGTCAGCAGAGGGTGGCAGGATTCAGCATAAGGCAGCGAAAACGCAGCAGAGCGGCAGGTCAGATATGCTGCAGAGGGCTGCGGAGCAGCAGAAATGCGATTGTATGCATCCGAAGTCTGTCAAGGCCAACCAATGCTCCGCATGTTGTGTTCCCTAAATACCAGCACCAACTAAAAAATAGCGTGCAGATCAACAACTAAGCTACACCTGTGATTGAATTGGTGCATTGGGTAAAACGTAAATGGACACATCCTGTCAGGAACAAGTTGATAGGAAACATGAGCCAAGCATGGCCAGTTCCAGCTAACCCAGTTTTGGCTCCAGCTATGCAGAAATGGGTGTGCAGCAACGAAAGCAGTGATCATCGACAAGGCGACACGTGTGTACGGGCAGGGTCGACGGGTTCCAATAGGATGTGAGCTTCGTAAGCAAACAAGGCTTACAGGAGAAAGGAATGAACCAGCACGAGACCTGCACGTGGCGTCCGACCGACTAATACCAACCAGCTATATATAGCACGAGCTATATATGAAGCGTTCAGCAATGCACCAGCTATATATAGCACGAGCTATATATGAAGCGTTCAGCAATGCACCAGCTATATATAGCACGAGCTATATATGAAGCGTTCAGCAATGCACCAGCTATATATAGCACGAGCTATATATGAAGCGTTCAGCAATGCACCAGCTATATATAGCACGAGCTATATATGAAGCGTTCAGCAATGCACCAGCTATATATAGCACGAGCTATATATGAAGCGTTCAGCAATGCACCAGCTATATATAGCACGAGCTATATATGAAGCGTTCAGCAATGCACCAGCTATATATAGCACGAGCTATATATGAAGCGTTCAGCAATGCACCAGCTATATATAGCACGAGCTATATATGAAGCGTTCAGCAATGCACCAGCTATATATAGCACGAGCTATATATGAAGCGTTCAGCAATGCACCAGCTATATATAGCACGAGCTATATATGAAGCGTTCAGCAATGCTTTAAGTACCGACGTCTGCCGTTTGCGCTTTTTGCTTTCTGACACTGTCAAGGAACTTTCATTTCAAACACTAGCCAAATATGAATGCCCTCGTCTGAGGTCACTAACTGACCTCGTGCGCGGGTCCAGGCTGTAGCCGCTGAGGTGGCTGCTGAGGTTTTTCGGCGTGGTCTGCGCCAGCAGCCGGTAGGTGGCCTCCCGCTCGGCCAGACACTCCAGGATGGAGAGACGCGGGTTGGCCCAGGAGCGGATCTGCCAGGCGGCGTCGAAACACGAGAGGAAGCCGCGCGCGCACCCGCTGCCCGTCGGCCAGAACGGCTGCCGGGGAGAACGGAGACGGACAGGGTCAGTACAACACGCTATGGGGTGACAGCAGGTGAGTCGTTCACATACCAGCGCTGATAACCAGCACTATGAGCATATCAGTGGAATGAAAGAAGCTGATTTGACACGGCATGAATGAGCAGACAGTTTGCGCCTACGTATTGAACGAATGAACTTGATTTCCCAAGGCTTTCTAAGGCAAACAACTAACATTACAATTTATATTTATTTTAACTTATTTATTTATATTAATTATATATTTATAATACAAATATAAATATTATATATTTATATTAATTTTAAATTTACAATATATATATTTATTTAACATTACATATAATAATTACAAAATTATAATAGCATAACATTATTACGAGCGAGCGCGAAGCGCTCTCTCGTCTTTCCGTGGTATATGGGGAAAATCTTATTATGAGCGGCCTGGCCCGGCAAATCTGATTATGAGCGACCTGGCCCGGCCCGGCCCGACACGTGGCGACGCTTTTGAGAAGCTCATATCTCTGCAACCACACGTCCGATTGACAAGCTGACTTCTTTGCTGAACAGCCCCATCCAACCTACCCTGCTTGAGACCAGTGCCGACTCATGTGGGTGCCTACCACTGCGCTAGCGCGTGCCGCGTGAGGGGTGTTGAAAAGTGTCTTCTCGAATAAACTCTGCAACGGCTGAGCCGATTGTGTGCAAATTTGGTGTGTGGTTAGGGACCCATCAGCCGCGAATTTTCCACAATTCAAGGGTGGGGTGCCTCTGCACGTGCGCAAGTGCACACCCCTATTATATATCTCAGGAACGGCTGAGCCGATTGTGTTCAAATTTGATGCATGGTTAGGGACCTCTCAGTCGCTGCCTTTCCACAGGTCAAGGGTGGTGTGGCTTTACACGTGCACACCCCTATTCTATATCTCTGGAACGGCTGAGCCGAGTAGGCTGAGTGTTCAAATTTGGTGTGTAAAGTAGGGACCTCTCAGCCCCCACTTCCCCACGAGTCAAAGGTGGGTGCCTCTGCTCGTGCGCACCTTTTTTTGTATCTCAGAAACTACTAGCCCTATCGAGTTGAAATTCCCCATACATTTCCTGCGCGCTCGCTCGTTCATCGCCAACTACGGCGCCTTACTGGTGTACGGAAACAATCTGAATATGAGCGGCCCGGCCCGGCCCGTGGCGACGGTTTTGAGAGAAGCTAATATCTCTGCAACCGCACGTCCGATTTGCAAGCGGGCTTCTTTGCTGAGCAGCCCAATCCAACCTACCCTGTTTGAGACCAGTGCCAACTCACGTGGGTGACTACTGCTACGCGTGACGCAGGCCGTGTGAGGGGTGTTGAAAAGTATTTTCTCGCAAAAAAAAACCTCTGCAACGGCTGGGCAGATTGTGTGCAAATGTGGTGTGTGGATAAGGAAATTAGCCACCACTTTCCCACAAGTCAAGGGTGGGGTGCCTCTGCACGTGCGGACGTGCACACCCCTATCCTATATCTCAGGAACGGCTGAACCGATTGTGTGCAAATTTGATGTGTGGTTAGGGACCTCTCAGCCCCCACTTTCCCACAAGTCAGGGGTGGGGTGCCTCTGCACATGCGCACGTGCTCACCCTTTTTGTATCTCAGAAACTACTTGCCCGATCGAGTTGAAATTTACCAAACATTTCGTTCGCGCTCGCTCGTTCATCGCCAACTACGGCGCCTTACTGGTATTACAAAGGCAATCTAACACAAGAATGAGAACGGTGTTGCATTATTGCAAAACAGTGATGTACAGATTACGTGGGCGACAGGGCAACTGATTACAAACAGGAAACAGATAAAGAATGCATGCATACAGTCACACAAAAACGTCGTGTGACCCCACCACAAGGACTGAGTTACATCACCGTGAAGGCGGGGAGATTACCACACAAAGACGGGGGCTGACAGGACGTGGTAGCGTTCAGCAGCACAAACGGAAGTTGGCCCACTGGTCGCGCCCCCGATTCGCCGCCATTCAAAGCGCGTATCGCTATCGCCTGTTTACCCAGCCGATTGGGAATCACACCACCTTCAGAGTTCCAGTAAGACAGGTAGTCACACACTATCAGTGGCGCCGAGACAACAGACCCCGGTGTGACGTGGCACCCGTGAGCAGGGGACTGATACAGAGGGGAGAGACAACAGACCCCGGTGTGACGTGGCACCCGTGAGCAGGGGACTGATACCGAGGGGAGAGACAACAGACCCCGGTGTGACGTGGCACCCGTGAGCAGGGGACTGATACCGAGGGGAGAGACAACAGACCCCGGTGTGACGTGGCACCCGTGAGCAGGGGACTGATACCGAGGGGAGAGACAACAGACCCCGGTGTGACGTGGCACCCGTGAGCAGCGGACTGATACCGAGGGCAGCGAAGACAACACACTGCATGTGCAGACGTGTCGGCCGGAGATACAGCGAACCGTGCCTGCGTTAGTCACCGTCCGTCAACAGGTTTGGAATGCGTGTAGAACTGTATCCCGACGCATCAAGACGAGGAAGCAGCGCTATGAAGCCACCTAGCCTACCGCCACTGCAAGGCCAATCGAGAATCTCATGAAAGCAAAACAATAATTCCCACCTAGAGAAGACCGTCCCGGCGTCACAGTCGCCTCAAGCAAACTGTTCACCCCATCTCTGGCACACTGTCCGCCTCATCTGCAGTAGACTACCAGGCTTACCTCGAGCAGACTGTCCCCGACCAGCTGCAGCAGCAGGCCGTGGCCTTGGCGCACGATGGCCGTGCTGGCGTAGCAGGAGGCGTACATGCAGGTGAAGTCGAACATGGCCACGTCCTCCAGGCCGTAGTGGTTGACGGCGAACTTCAGCTCCGGCAGCTGGAAGTCGGTCGAGAAGTCGGCCGCCTCGCGAGCGAAGTCCATCAGCCGACCCCGGTCGATGTTCGAAGGGGAGAGCAGCTGGCAGGTGTCCATGTAGTCCTGTGGCCAACGGGGGAGGTGTGAGATGTTAGGCAGCTTTTTAAGACAGACAGCAGAGACATCGGCCTGGAGAACATGCTGGTCGATGTCCAGCATGGCTGATGGACAGAGGCTAGTGTTTTCGTCATCATAAGTGTTATCATTGCGAGTGTGGTTGATGTCTTCGTTTATTATGGTGCTCACAAATGTTACTTCACGAAATGAGCGCACTAGTACGTCGGGCCTTTAAACAATAAACATACCACTACAACATAGACTCTGTTGTATTTTGCAGGCACGCATGACTAAAGCATCTTATCTCCAAATCAGTGTTCGGTTAGTTCCAATCTACGGGATTGATCTGCATTCATTCATTATCGGTATCAGTCCGTCAGATAGCAACAAAACACACAAATGCCAACAGGCTCTGAAGAGGCACTTCAAGCTCAAAGTGCAATCACCGACCAAGATAAACGAATCGAATCACACAGGCAACCCTCTCCGCCGTACCCCGGCCCGGTCCAAAGTCAGAACGCATGACATTGTTCGAACCGAACCATTGCCACCAGACGATCCCAACCCCCAGTCCGACGTTTAGCATCCGAGAACTCGAAGGGTTTCGATTTTCGGCTTCTTTTCGGATGATTTCTAGAGATTTTCTTCTAAATATCCCAAGGAATGATGCTTACCTTCAGTATGACGCCCTTGGCCAGCAGGCTGTGCTTCTTGGCCGTCATGACGAAGTAGTGTGTATCGTTCTTGTAGTACACGATGTTCTCCAGGTCGATGTCAGTGGCGGCACTCAGGTCTTTGAAGAACTTCTGGTTGAAGATGAAGGCCACGCCGGAGATCTCGTCGACGCGCGCCTCCGCCTCCGTGTGCCGGTTGACGAAGTTGGCCGTGATGGCGATCGCCAGCTTGCCGCGGAACTCCTTACGACGGAAACCTGACCGCAGAAGGGGTGACGTCATATATACCTTACTTCGGAAAGCTGAAGGGAGAAGGGGTGACGTCATATGGACCGTACGCCGGAAACCTGACGTCATGTTTTGTGTCGGACTTGCAAGTGTACATAAATACACCGTCTCGCTACGTTCTAAATCATTATCAAATGATACTCGGCATGCGAATGCAAGACCATGTTACCGATGATGCATGCATATTGTATATCATTTATGAGATGCGTCAACTGTATAGTCAAATGTAGCGTGCGGTTTACTCGGACGAAGAAAAACGGGAAAAAACGATGGATGAAAAAACGATCGATAATCATTCAAGTACGCCAATATCGACATATCGGACATGCAATTCAAACACCAGCTTGTTTTGATGCTAGGTGCCATGTGTTGCAGCCTGGCTGACAGGTAGGTGGCCGACAGACAGGTGTTGCAGCCTGGCCGACAGGTAGGAGGGGAGCAGGGCGTGGGAATAGGCATGCCAGCGTGCCAAGGCGTGCTATACAACCCTGCCGGGTGATTGACGTCTTAATCACATTATTGTGTCGTTCCGTCCGTAAAAAGAGCGTATACAACCATTATCTTTGGCCGTCATTGAAATGTATACATTATTAAGGTCATTTTCCCCAAAAAAAACTCCGTTTTTAAGCAATTGAATTTCGAATTTGAAAAATGGGGTCTATGATAGTGCCGCCGCTGATTGGCTGACAGCCACTTCAAGATTGCAGGTCCTGGAAGCCAGACACAGCAGTCGGCACGGAAGCTAAACCCCACGATAAGGTCGGGCTTAGTGAGTACAGGTTTGTGAGTAAAACGCAGTTCAGGCTGAGAGGAAATTCGAAATTCAAATTGTTCACCTTCGCATCGATGTTGTTGTTAATATCGATATCCCATGTTGTTGTTTTTTGTGAGCAGCAAGTGCAACCAGGCACGTAGCCAGAATTTCGTCCGGGGGGGGGGGGGCGGCGCCTCGAAAGGGCCCCCTTCCCGAGCGTTGAAAGGGCTCTCTTCCCGAGCGTTGAAAGGGCCCCCTTCCCAAGCGTTGAAAGGGCCAAACAAAACGGATGAAAAGGCACGTTACTAGGATGGAAAATGCAGTATGACAGGTATGGCATGGGCCATACCAACTTTTTGGAACTGGAGTTAGCAAACTGCCATATCAACTTTGGAACCAGCGACACCAATTTGGAATCAGCTCTACCAACTTGGAATATTTTTAAGCTGGAGACTCTTAAACAAATTACGCCGCGGAGCGGCGCGAAAATTTGAGTCTTATGCCCTGGATATGCATTCTTCTCATCCATACGTCGCATTGCGTATGATGCGGACCTCTAAAAATGCTATTGTGCGTTTAAAAGTGCGGTAAAAAGGTGCTTCTAGCCGAAAAGGTTAACTAGCCGAAAACGGACCGATTTTTGTTTTCTAACCCGCATATAATTGAATTTGTAGTTAAATTGCGCCGCGGAGCGGCGCGAAAATTTTAAATTTTATTCCCTGGACAACTGCATTCTTACTGTAGAAAGGCCCAGGGTCCCTTCAGATCGTCTAGGGGCCTTTCGACCATTTCAACGCCCCTCCACCCTGTTCAGGGAATCATCTGAGATCCGCGAAAAGACATGATGTGGAGTGGGTGATATATATTAAACACAGAGGGCTTACTCTACAAGAAAAATTAAAATCGGAGCTTTCGGGTATATTGTAACACCCTTCGTTAGCGATAAGAGGCTTTCGGTAACATATCATTGCTCGTCTTAAAGACGACCAATGACCTGTTACCGAATGCCTCTTAATCGCTGACGAATGGTGTTACCCGAAAACTCCGATTTTAATCTGTTTCTTGTGGAGTAAGTCCTCTTTGTATTTAATCTTTTTATGTTGCACTCAGGCACCTCCCCCCCTTGGCTACGTGCCTGAGTGCAACATAATTAAAAATAGTGTTGCTATGAAACGAAACGCCCGTTTAAAGGGAATGTTTCACCTTTGTATTGGTTTTGAACTGAGATAGCCATTATCTTTGGCCGTTATTGAAATTGATAAATTATTCAGGTCGTTTTCCCCCACAATTATCCGTTTTTAAGCAATTGAATTTTGAATTTGCAAAATGGGGTCTATGGTAGTGCCGCCGCTGATTGGCTGACAGCCACTTAAAGATTGTTGGTCCTGGAAGTCAGACGACCTGTATTTCTCGAACCTTGGCTGGATTACCGAGTACGATGTAAACAACGGCCAACGCGATAGGTTGCGACCCAAGTTGAAGTTGTTCGCGTTGTTTGAAGTCTCAATTATGGATTGATTTTTTTAAAATAAATATTGAGCCATCGCAATGCCTCACACTCGTCATTGTGTTCTGTGCGGGAGAAGACACAGTTCCACAATGTTTTTATTTAAGTCGCCAGAATGGGGTGGGGGCAGGTAGTGGTTTTTTGCGCATAACAAATTCCGCATATTTTCCTCGCTTTTTCGATATACCCACATCTTATAGACCGCCTTCTGTCCTAAAACTTCCTCTAACTTCTCATATTTTTTGCAAAAACTTTCTTGATTTTGTTTGCGACGTCACGACACTCGTGATTTGTGACGGCACTTTTGATTTTCACTATGGTCATGACGTCACAACTACAAGGACATGAGCTAATTGTTTTAGTTTGTAATCATTTTTTAGTAATCATTATGAATATTATCCTTGTTTTTATGAACCCAAAAATTGGTACCTTACAAAATTGTCCCGCACCCAATAGGGCCATTTTCGTAAGGTGGCGTTAAAGTATATTCGTTGGAAGCGCTTCTTTTTTTTACACATTACACTGTTCCATTTTCTTCATTCAAAACAATGAACCCATAAAAAAACGCAAAAAAAAGAAGAAATACTGGATGGTGATTGGCCGAATTAGTCGTGACGTCACTATATAGCTGTCCGGTTGGAGGCGATTACAGAGGCGCATGTTGTTCGTAAATAACTCGTAAACGAAGAGAGACAGACCATTGCTACTTCGTGACATTTAAGCCAACACAATAGCGGATCGTTTGGCACCAAAAATCGAAAATCGGTCGGTACATTTTGGAGTTGTGAATTTGAAATCGAAAATGGCGGCGAGAATCGTCATAAGTCACCATAATGGGGTCAATAGATGTTTCTGACATCAGGTTACCCAGAGATGCCGAATGGCGTTTCAATCATCCCGATCCGATTGCTGGTGCCTGAGATATCGCTTCGCCGACCGCGATTCTCGCCGGCATCTTCGATTTCAAATCATGTATCATGCATTTTTTTCTCGTGACAGACATTTGCGAAGACATTCGTAACACAGTCACAAAGCATCATCATTAGTGCAATATGTGGTGCAAAGGTCATAGCTACTACCTATATCCAGACACCTTGTATTGATTGTTGCTGGTGTATGGTACCTAACCCGACATTGACTGGCGTAGACATTCTTCTAACGACCATTGGCAATAGCAATATATCAGAAACCAATCAAGCTGTGAAGCTCCCGAGTTTAACCAGCATTAACCTGTTCGCCCCTGTAGCTCAGACGGTAGAGCGCTGAGCTTTAGATGGTAGACCTCACTCAGTGTGGCAGGCCGGGTTCAAGTCACTTCGGCACTCCCTATTTGTCCCCGACTAAGATGGCCAGCGGCTGGTGGCAGCGGTCGCACTCGTCGCACGACGCACACGCACAGGTCAGGTGACGTCAGAGGGCGGAGCGAACCTTGTCCTAAATGTCCAGGTATGTTTGTGTGCGCAAAACTTTCGCTTCTAAATTATGTCGGTTATCAGGAATTACGAGGTCTGATGGTTGGGCCAGGGCCTGTCAACAAGCTCTGTTTAGCGCGAAACCCGACGTCGAAAATGGATTCACTGAAATGATTCGGAATTAATTTACAAACAAAAAGTATTTCAAACTGAGAAAAATGTTGATAACTTCTTTTATGATACTGCAAATTCAGTGACGTCACAATCTACGAGTTACATGCAAACTAAGTTAAACGTAAAATAAGCCGTACACATATAGGCATACAAACTCAAAGAATACCACACCGCTCAAAAATAACACACGCTTTTGCTGCAAAACATTTCTTGGATTTTGAAAAGTTTTTGACTAAAGTATCCACGTCTCGACTGAGGAGCAAGATTTGCCCTCAGTCACCTTCGGCTGAGACGCCAGCCAACGGCGGGTTGAATCAATAATATATGGCGCGTTAATTACAGGGAAACAGGGAAACGGTAATCTAACCACCGATCCATAAGACGTTAGATTTTAATAGTAAGGTTACCCTCAGCTATACAAGATACCAATGAGATACACATTACCATGAGCAACATATGCTCTGCATGGCAGCGCCATGGATGTGTCGGGGAGGGGCAAACCGAAGGCAAGGGCTCCATTTGAGAAAGGGACTTCCCGGCTATTTTCGTGGGAGCCTCGTCAAAAATCTTCTCGACCGCCTTCCTAGGGGATTTCTCGGCATATTTTGTGGTTGTAGAAGCCTCCTCTGAAGTATCCCATGAACAGCTTTCCCGGTTATTGTCGTAGGGGCGTATGTGGAGTCTATATCGGTTGTCTTCTTAGGGACATTTTAGGAGCTAGTCTCGGCTGTCTTTTCGCGGCCTTCTTGGTGCTTGTGTCGGGCATCTCTTTAGGGGATATTTGGAGCTTGTGTGGGTAGTTTTTAGGGTCTTCTTGGAGTTTGCCTCAATTGTCATTTTAAGGGTCTCCTTGGAATTTGTCACGCTTATTTTTTGTTAGGTGCCTCCTCGAACATCTCCCGGTTGTTATGTCAAGGAGCGACTTGACACTCATTTTAATTGTCTATGTACTTAGGAACTGCTCAGTATTTATGTATATTTGCGAGGAGCCTGCCTTTGTTTGTATGGGGCCACCTTAAGTACTGGGGCGCAATATTTGCCCGCCCCTGCCCCTCCCCCGCTGTGGCGCCGCCCCCTGATGTTATGCTACGAAATACCTTGCGTAGCAGTTACGTTATTGGAATATGTTTCGGTAGTACGCTACGAAATACTTCAATTACGCTACGGAACGATTTCTTGGGCTACGTGTTACCAAAAAAACATACCGTAGCGTAACGTAGGCCATCACTGCTCTAGAGCTCAATATGACGTCATCAACCCAAATATTAAAACTTAACTTTGTATTAAATTGAGCACTGTTTGCGAGAAACAAATGTCATAATCGTGTTTGGCAGCAATTACTTCATATTGTGCAACACAAGCGGCGTACATTTGACAACTTTTTGGAATGTGGGAAAGTCCCTTTAACCCGGCAGTCACTGGGGTATATTCTGTAACACGACTGACTGGGGGGGGGCTTTTTTAGCCCCCCTGGTATCTTCAGAACCAATGATTGCAGCGGGACGCGCAAGGCGGCATTCGAAAGCGCTCAATGAGAGAAGCCTAACGCAAACTTTAAAAAAAAATCAAATTAAGGTCACATGTCAGGTCACGGTCAAGTCAAACGTCAAAATCGAGGTATTTGAGTTTATGGACAATACTTGCCATCCATGGCCTTCGATTACGCCTATAATCACCTAAAGTGATGTCAAATGTATGATACATATCCCACATGAGCTACAGTGAGATTGTTGGAAAAGAGCAAGGTCAAGGTCAGGTCACAAAAGGTTACTACACACAAAATATCTACGAAAGTCATGCAGCACATGGTTTATGGATGCTTTTACGCGTATAATTCGATAGTGTAGAAGTCATTTTACCACCTGACTTCATTTACGTGAAGTTAGTGTCAAGTTCAGGTCAAGTTCAGGTCACTGAAGGTCAAAATTTGAAATTGATAAATAGAAATAAAAAGGCATGTTTCTATATCAGATTTATCTAAAGAAAACAGTGCTGGCATTTATTTGTCTGTATCCGGTCAATAAAATAAAAAAAACGCAATTTCAAAATCTGACGTCATGATTTACCCATACTTTATGTCATAAAAGTAAAAAAAGATGATATAATTTTGAAATTTGGTATGGTAGTTGCCCATATGTTGCTATCTGATATATATTCTGTTTTTTTTTCTTCAATATCTTCGAAATATTTGATTTTGTGAGCATTTTTTCAAAAAAGTATTTTTTTTTGGGGGGGTCAAAACCCAAATGTTTCGAAATTTCGAGATAGCCGGTTTGTAGCCCTTGCAATGTTCTACCTTTTAGCGTTTTCGATTGCATTTTGCTTCATATGCGGCATTTGTAGGGCCTGGCAAAATTTAGCCGATTTTGGTGTCAAAATCGTGTTTAGTGACGTCACTAAATTCACTTTATCTAAAAAAAAATCTGACGATTTTTTAATTTTTTTCTTATAATGTGTGAAAATGATGCCCGGATAGGTACTGAAAGTTTGGCGTCGATATCTGCATTAGTTATTGAGATATGCCTAATATTCCTAAAGGGGCTAAAAAAGCCCCCCCCCCCCCCCCCAGTGACTCGCGGGTTAAGATAGTGCAATCATAAAAAACATTTTGCAAAGAAAACTCAAACAAAAACAGGCTCACAGAGTATCAGTTCGCCACTTACGCTATACATGTTGCCGTTTGTGGGAAGTGGTCGTAAACTGAGTGATATCGCAACGTGAATGGAGCCCATTAAAAACCATCAACTTTTCATCTACCATTCGTGGCTATAAGATTCGTGAATAGGCAATACCTATAGGCTCACGGACAAGTGTAATGTATGTGGGACATCGAAAGTCACCACTGCCCCGTCTATATTCGAATGGTACAGCGACAGTATGATTATATATATATATATATATATATATATATATATATATATATATATATATATATATATATATATATATATATATATATATATATATATACATATATATATATATATATATATATATATATATATATATATATATATATATATCTATATATATATCTATATCTATATCTATAGCTATAGCTATAGCTATAGCTATAGCTATAGCTATAGCTATAGCTATAGCTATAGCTATAGCTATAGCTATAGCTATAGATATAGATATAGATATAGATATAGATATAGATAGATAGATATATATATATACATATATGTATATATATATATATATATATATATATATATATATATATATATATATATATATATATATATATATATATATATATTCGGATGGTACAGCGACAGCATGAAGGAGCCATCTGTATCGCCTGATCCTCGCGATCCGCCGGGTTGATCATGCTGTGGAAGGCCTCCATTACGTTGGTCGGTGGCCGCGGGTTTTGCAAGTGAGGAACTAACGCTCCGTGACCGAAAACTCACCCTCTGCACGCGACGGATCGTAATTCAGCGGAAACGGAAATATCTGTAAACAAACGCTCGATCCAGCCCCGCTCCTGCCATTGTGACGTCACCACGAAACAAACTCAATATTCCGCTCAAGTTCTCCTTCTTAACCCCACAAACACATGCACAGTTTCGCTCGTCATTCACATGGATAATCGGTTTGTCTCCACCGATAATCACATCGGATCGCTCACTTTCGCCGACCAACTCCGCGATGAGCCAGCCGCGAGTTCTCCCTGACAAACTGCACACTTTAAAGCTGGTGACGGTGACACGTCCCCGTAGCCGCCTCACAACGGGAGAAAGCGTCACGGTGTCCCGCAATTTGGCGAACATCCCCACTCGCCGGCGGCCTCACTGCATATCTAGCGACATTTACCATCCAAACCTATCCGTGCATACACAAGTAGCCCGTAAGCCCGCTAGCCTCACAGCTCAGTGCATGCAGATGAGGGAGGGAGGGAGGGAGGGCGGGAGGAGGAATGAGCGGAACTCACATTTAAAGGTGTTTCGTTTGCCGTCGGCCCCGATGAGCACATCGAACTGGAAGTCGGCGGCCGGGTGGTCGGGCGGACTGAGCCTCGCGCGCCAGCCGGTCTGCTCGTCTACGGGCTCCACCAGCTCCTCGTAGCTGACGTTCTCGTGCAGCTCGACCCCGAGCAGCAGGGCCACCTTCAGCAGGATACACTGCAGCTGACGGATACCTGGACCAACGGGAGAATAATGGCGTTACATACCGGCACACATGGCAACGCCACTTGTAATCATAGCTGGTATACGGAGTCGAGTCGATGGACTTTCAAGAGTTTTGATAAAATACTTTTATAATACGATAGTACACTTCAGGGAGAACGATATAAGAACTGAAATTGCACTCATGTCAGGCCTACAGCCAACAACCAACCAGGGCATATCAACGTCTTAAACGTTCGAAAGTCCTTGAAGGAGAGACAAGGGCGGATCCAGCCGGCCGTTTTTTTTTTTGGGGGGGGGGGGCAAACCGTTTTTTTAGCGGACCTTACCTACCCCCAATTTCGAATTTCTTCCCGGATTTGGGCCACTTTATTTTGCAACCACACGATTTCGATTTTTTTCCCATTTTTTTTTTTTAGGTTTTCGACCTTTTGGGATATCGAAAAAGGAAAGATGTCAGCTTGCAGTTTGTATTGTTCCGACATTGCCTTACACTGATAAAAACTATGTCAATTGTCAGCTGTACCCAGGGGCGTCGCCGATAATTTTTGAGTGGGGGGTCGGCTGAAATGACGACAAAAAAATGTATCCCAATTTATTATGCGTGTATTTAAGCCTTTGCAACATTTCTAATGTGGATTTGCATGTTATAGCAGGTACTTGTTATTTAGCGCCGCGAAGCGGCGCGATTTTTTTTTTGCTCGGGTTTGCCTGATAAAACCCAGAAACATAGGCATTTTTAGCTTCTTAGCCTTGTAGAGGATAAGAAGCTAAAAATGTTATTCATTCAATTCAGCGTTACGACGAAACGAAGACGATGACGATGGCTTCGTTATGACGATGGCCACTGATGTGACGCCGCGAAGCGGCGTGAACATTTTAATTTTAGGTCGTGGAAAACGCATTTTTAATATTGGAACCAGACCGTGAGTGGAGCCAAGCCTCAGGTAACCCCTTTTCCTGGTTGCACATCTCGGTATGATGCAAAATGTTGAAATGAAGGTAATTTTTCATATACATTAGCCTCGGATAGTAAATCACGATGGCCGGTGGCAGTCTGCGCTCAATAGTACATATGATAATAATAACTGTAGTCTGTATAATACCTGTGTACCGAACTGTAACAAACAACTGGTAACGGTGCAAATGGTTTCAAAGTAGCAAGAAGCAGACCGACATTTCCGCGCATAAATGGTCCCTGTGGATCTGGAGGAGCCTGGGGGAGATGGCTTGGGGAGATAGTCCTGGCCTGGTCCCCACTATTAGCTCTTCGGGCCAACAAGTTGGGCACCGCTGGAACAGCTTCCGGTTGCCGAAGTCCGCGTCTTTGCGTTCGCGTCGCCTTTTTCGGAACTCGGCAGACAAGCTAAACATGTAGCCCGCTTTAAAGATAATATTTTATGAAGAGAGTTGGCCCTGGGGCCAGCAATTACGGCCAAGGAGAGCCTCTGCAAGACACTTAATGGAATTAATTTCCCAAATTTGTATATGCAATTGCGAAACTTGTGTCATGCCGCGAAGCGGCGCGAATTTTTCAGTTTTTGACTGAGGCTAGCTTGATTTTGACTGCTGCAATTTTGGGATGCCCAGTACCGTTCTAAAAACGCAAATATAGCATGCATTAAATTTCACGTCTGGGGGGGGGCAAAACATAGTTTGGCTTAAACAGGCTTGGGGGGGGGGGGCATGGCCCCGTTCGCCCCCCCCCCTGGATCCGCCCTTGGTCGTGGGTCTAGTTATTCCTTCGTCGACGACGAAATCATTATTTATGAACGTGTTCATTTTTTTTCTTAAAATTTCACAGAACACGGAATTTTATTGTTTTTTATATGCGTTGAGGCTCATATTACAGTTATTTATATATATATATATATATATATATATATATATATATATATATATATATATATATATATATATATATATATATATATATATATATATATATATATATATATATATATATATATATATATATATATATATATATATATATATATATATATATATATATATATATATATATATATATATATATATATATATATATTTTGGGGGGGGGCAAAAGACATGTTGGCCCCCCTTCCAGGCTTTGGGGGGGGGGGCCATGGCCGGATTGCCCCCCCCCCCCTGGATCCGCCAGTGAGGAGAGATACACACGGACTGGTATTCCGTACAGTACATATGAATGACGCACAAGTCTAGATAATAATTGTTCCTGGAGTTGCTTAGCCCAGCATTACACAAGTTCCTTATGTGCTGTAGTAGACTTGGTCTTAATAGATAAACCAGCCCGGCGAAATTTCTACAGAGGTTCAGTCGACTACAAATCTCCCTAGATCTGTAGTTCCAGCAGGCACAGACCAAGCTGGTGTAAATATGTGTCCAAGTTGTAGTCAAGACACCTCGCACAATTTCTTCCGAGTATAAAACGGGATGAGAGGAAGGGGCAAAGTCACAGCTTTCAAGACAGGCATGTTTTGGTTGCGAGCAGTTCAGGGATGTACGCTCATCAACACAAAGAGTTGCTCCATGATTCTCTGCCAGTTCTGTCCTCGCTGAATTCGCATAGTCAGAGACTGCGATGTTATAATATGACGTAATATGCGTATTGCGCAACTAGTAATAGTTCCACTTGAATAATATGCATAACTGGTGCGATTTACAGGAAATTTGACGACCCTTCTTTATCGCTCGGTGTTCCTTACATCAGATATCAGTGACTTCGCACACAGGTGAAACGACAGCTATCACCACGGCAACTGCTATAAGGAGATAACTGATTCAATGTTTCAATGTCATTTAACAATAATAATAGCTAATGCCAGGAATTATCTAGGACCATGCCTATCACGCGAATGAAAACAAAATTGCTGTGCGTTGTGCGAATGACGTTGCGACCAAGGTTACATTACTAAAGTCGCGACCACCGGCGCGGGTCCGTAGTACACGCAAGCTGAATCATAAAACCATTGTAATGGCCAACACAAACGACAGGAGGTCTATAGAAACACTCAGCCTGATGACAGAATCAGCACTGATCCCGGGAGCACACTGCAGTTCTGGTGGATACCTGCACGATCAACAGACTGGTCAGAGCGGGTCGTCCTCACATACCGAAGTTTCCCACTCACTGATGGGTAGTTTCCGGCCAGCACGTATCAGACGGGAGACATGCCTGTGATTATATGAAATAGCACTCGTGAACAGTACCTATGCTCAAATCATAGCAGTCAGACGCAACGGAAACTTGGCGATTTGAGCGCGATAATACTCGCGAACCACCACAATCAGCCCTGCCGAATTATGCATGATTCTCGGTGATTTTCCTCTAGCTCGCACTAGACTTCCCTGTTCACCGCGCCGGCCTGCAGTGCTGTTCGGCCGGTCTCTCTTCACCGCGCCGGCCTGCAGTGCTGTTCGGCCGGTCCCTGTTCACCGCGCCGGCCTGCAGTGCTGTTCGGCCGGCCTGCAGTGCTGTTCGGTCGGTCTGTTTCACAATCGTGTCTGTCTTTCGGCAGGCAGGCGGCTCGGTCACTGTCGACCGCGGTGGCGCTCAAGGTGTTCCAGGAAACGAACCAGCTGATCCTGTCAGCACGGGCCGTGGCGGCGGGGAGGGGCTGTGGGGGGGGGGGGGGGGGGCGGAGGGGAGACTGCGGACCGGAGAGCCGCCTAGTCGAAGTCCACGCCAGACCGACTCGACGCACGCCCCACATGAGATCGACCCCACACAGACGGTTCGGATTTGAAAATCTGCCCGTCTCAGTGGCCACAAAGCTGCAGCCGCGGCTCAGCGCTCCACGTCAACGTCAACAGAACCGGACACCGCCGGCCCGGAGCGCCCGACTCCGGGAGCCGCTTGTTTTGAGCGCCGAGCAGGGCCGCACAGTGCAGCGAAAACCCGGCAACCGGCTGCAGCTGTCGATATGCATGGTGCAGGCGCGCGAGGTCATACTACACCGGGCGTGCCGGCACCACGGGCAGACAGGCACCACGGGCAGACAGGCACTACGGCCGGCTCTGTAACGCCACTCGCGGCGCTTTGCCCCTGTCGATGTTAAACAGCCCGCTAAACAACGCCCACGAACAGCCCACAAAACTTAAATATAGTTACAGAGTTTTGGGAAATGTCCTGGAGTTAACAAAAGTATTGGCTTTCAGGTTAACGACTAAGTCACAGATGAAGTCGAAAATAAATCCTCGGATTAATTTCATGACAATTGTGCGGTAAGCATGTGAACTAGGATGGTCATTTGTAAATGAATTATCTATAGCATATCTATCAAAACAGCTTCGTGACATTTGGTCAAATCAGGGCAGGGTACCTAACTATGAAAGTTTACCAGCTCAACTAGGATTGACAGGCTTCAGAATGAAGGTAAAATGTGTGTTGTCATTCTGCATTTAGCTTCATCTAACTTCGACTGAAATGCCATTGGCACAGAGCGGCACTAGAATGCCTAAACCAGCCCAGGCTCTTCTTCGATTCTTTCAACATCGACCGGCCTTCTCGGACAGCTCGATCGATCGGTGACCTTGGAAACCAACAGCGACACGAGTCACCGCAGCGTGACGGTCCGGTGACCACGAGTCACTGCAGCGTGACGTTCCGGTGACGATAACTGCCGACATCCCACTGAAACCCGGCATAACCGATACATCAGCAATCCATCAGCAATCAGTCAGTAATCCGTCAGTAATCCGTCAGTAATCCGTCAGTAATCCGTCAGCAATCCGTCAGCAATCCGTCAGCAATCCGTCAGCAATCCGTCAGCAATCCGTCAGCAATCCGTCAGCAATCCGTCAGCAATCCGTCAGCAATCCGTCAGCAATCCGTCAGCAATCCGTCAGCAATCCGTCAGCAATCCGTCAGCAATCCGTCAGCAATCCGTCAGCAATCCGCCAGCCACAGGCTTACGACGCTGGGCGGTTACACACTCGGTGGAATTTCACGAGCCGTCCACGAACAGCCAGCTGACTGCACTATGGCGAACCGTCTGGGACACACCCACCGCTATGCACGCGAACACTAGTACACTACAATAGTGACGATGAAAATCCCGTCTACTACCGGCTAACTAAGCACGCAGTACATTGCACCACTTTCCAATGATTCATTCAGACCTGAGCACTGGCTGTCCTGTCCCGTGTACGGGCGACCGCCGGACGGCACGGCGGATGGCCAAACGGGAGCCCCCTGCGGACGGCGCACGCCACTGCCCGTGTTTGGCAGGGGCCGGCACCAGGTGGACTGGCCGACATCGCTGGGACAGCGTGCATTCTCAGCTCAGATCCGGGGCAGCTCCAGCGTGCATTCTCAGCTCAGATCCGGGGCAGCTCCAGCGTGCATTCTCAGCTCAGATCCGGGGCAGCTCCAGCGTGCATTCTCCACGACCGAATGTGGCGTCCGAAACGGCGACAATCCGCGGTATCCGCAGAAATAATGGACCGCAGGTGAACATACGCAATGCACACTGCCTTTTAGACCTCCTTTGAGGACTAGGTAGTGTTCCCGTCGTTGGTTTCTGGGCGTTGTGTTCGCTTTGGTTTAGCTCAGAGACGTTGTGAAAATAGAGCCATCTTGTAGCGAACATATCTGTTTGATGACTTAATTAAACACCAAAGATTCGAAAGCGTTGTAGATTTTCGTTACCAACCTCAATTAGCAACTTAATAATCCCCACGATAATCTTAGATGGTCCAGAATGATACGAACCAAACAACCTGCGTAACAAGAGAGACGCGTTTTTAACACGCTTCTTTCGACACAAAAACGTGATGAAAATCCACTTTTTCTATGGCGCAAGGTGCAGCGAGCCATTCGCGAGCCAGGTCACCTCATCACAGATACAACACGGCGCTTCAGTCGCGCAGCACCAACACGGCCAGCACGGCCAGGACGTCAGACCCAACACGGCCAGCCCGTCAGACCCAACACGGCCAGGACGTCAGACCCAACACGGCCAGCCCGTCAGACCCAACACGGCCAGCCCGTCAGACCCACACGGCCAGCCCGTCAGACCCAACACGGCCAACACGGCCAACACGGCCAGTCCGTCAGACCCAACACGGCCAGCCCGTCAGACCCAACACGGCCAGCCCGTCAGACCCAACACGGCCAACACGGCCAGCCCGTCAGACCCAACACGGCCAGCCCGTCAGACCCAACACGGCCAGCCCGTCAGACCCAACACGGCCTGCCCGTCAGACCCACACGGCCAGGACGTCAGACCCACACAGCCAGCCCGTCAGACCCAACACGGCCACACTGCAGCGGTCCAGCCCCGTCAGACCCAACACGGCCAGGACGTCAGACCCACACGGCCACACTGCAGCGGTGCAGCCTGTCAGACCCCACACGGCCAGCCCCGTCAGACCCAACACGGCCACACTGCAGCGGTCCAGCCCCGTCAGACCCAACACGGCCCCACTGCAGCGGTCCAGCTGTGAGTAATGACGTCTGTCGGACCATTGCCGGCATCATAGGGGTGTCACTTCCCAGTGCAGCGCTGCGGCGAATCAGAGCGCCAGCAATACTCAGCGATACCGTCACACATGACACAAATCATCCGTTTGGACTCTGGAGTCGGAAGCTGCGAGGAGGGAGAGATCGTGGACCCGAGCTAACAAAACCCCTACGAACAAACGACACGCATCCGCGGACCGCGGTGGTGTTGCCCTCTGAGGAAAATGGCGAGTTCAACGAGTTCAACGTTGAACAACCACGAGTTCAACGATGTCACATTTACACATAAAAAGTAGATTCTTAAGCAGGGGAAGCTATGAAGCTCGGAAGACTGATCAACACCCATATAAACGGATACAACTTTTGTCACGTGCTCATGTGTGAGTCTCGTATCGATAAGCCCGCTGCCAGACGACTCGCCGGCCGGTGGCTGGCGGCTTATCTCAACACTATTGACACGCAAACACCACCACAAATACACACATATCGAGAAACACGGCCCGGATAGCCAGGTCTGATACCAATCTCATCTGGCTGGGGCGCGTACCCACAGCAGCGCCCCGCGGACCCACAGCAGCGTCCCGCGGACCCACAGAGGCGCCCCGCCCACAGCAGCGCCACGCGGACCCACAACAGCTTCCCGCGGACCCACAGCAGCGTCCCGCGGACCCACAGCAGCGTCCCGCGTACCCACAGCAGCGCCCCGCGGACCCACAGAGGCTGCCCATGCTGAGGGCGCGTACCCACAGCAGCGCCCCGCGCCCCGCGGACCCACAGAGGCTGTTCCGCGGACCCACAGAGGCTGTCCCGCGGACCCACAGAGGCTGTCCCGCGGACCCACAGAGGCGCCCAGCGGACCGACAGAGGCTGTCCCGCAGACCGACAGAGGCTGTCCCGCGGACCCACAGAGGCTGTCCTGCGGACCCACAGAGGCGCCCAGCGGACCGACAGAGGCTGTCCCACGCTGAGGGCGCGTACCCACAGCAGCCCCCCGCGGACCCACAGAGGCTGTTCCGCGGACCCACAGAGGCTGTCACGCGGACCCACAGAGGCTGTCCCGCGGACCCACAGAGGCGCCCAACGGACCGACAGAGGCTGTCCCACGCTGAGGGCGCGTACCCACAGCAGCCCCCCGCGGACCCACAGAGGCTGTTCCGCGGACCCACAGAGGCTGTCACGCGGACCCACAGAGGCTGTCCCGCGGACCGACAGAGGCTGTCCCACGGACCCACAGAGGCTGTCTCGCGGACCGACAGAGGCTGTCCCACGGACCGACAGAGGCTGTCCCACGGACCGACAGAAGCTGTCCCGCGGACCCACAGAGGCTGTCCCGCGGACCGACAGAGGCTGTCCCGCGGACCCACAGAGGCTGTCCCGCGGACCGACAGAGACTGTCTCGCGGACCCACAGAGGCTGTCCCGCGGACCCACAGAGGCTGTCCCGCGGACCCACAGAGGCTGTCCCGCGGACCGACAGCAGCGCCCCGCGGACCCACAGAGGCTGTCCCACGGACCCACAGCAGCGCCCCGCGGACCCACAGAGGCTGTCCCACGGACCGACAGCAGTGCCCCGCGGACCCACAGAGGCTGTCCCGCGGACCCACAGACGCTGTCCCGCGGACCCACAGAGGCTGTCCCGCGGACCCACAGCAGCGCCCCGCGGACCCACAGAGGCTGTCCCGCGGACCCACAGCAGCGCCCCGCGGACCCACAGAGGCTGTCCCACGGACCGACAGCAGCGCCCCGCGGACCCACAGAGGCTGTCCCGCGGACCCACAGAGGCTGTCCCACGGACCCACAGCAGCGCCCCGCGGACCCACAGAGGCTGTCCCGCGGACCCACAGAGGCTGTCCCGCGGACCCACAGAGGCTGTCCCGCGGACCCACAGAGGCTGTCCCGCGGACCCACAGAGGCTGTCCCGCGGACCCACAGAGGCTGGCCCGCGGACCCACAGAGGCTGTCCCACGGACCCACAGAGGCTGTCCCGCGGACCGACAGAGGCTGTCCCGCGGACCCACGGAGGCTGTCCCGCGGACCGACAGAGGCTGTCTCGCGGACCCACAGAGGCTGTCCCGCGGACCCACAGAGGCTGTCCCGCGGACCCACAGAGGCTGTCCCGCGGACCCACAGCAGCGCCCCGCGGACCCACAGAGGCTGTCCCACGGACCGACAGCAGTGCCCCGCGGACCCACAGAGGCTGTCCCGCGGACCCACAGAGGCTGTCCCGCGGACCCACAGCAGCGCCCCGCGGACCCACAGAGGCTGTCCCGCGGACCCACAGCAGCGCCCCGCGGACCCACAGAGGCTGTCCCACGGACCGACAGCAGCGCCCCGCGGACCCACAGAGGCTGTCCCGCGGACCCACAGCAGCGCCCCGCGGACCCACAGAGGCTGTCCCGCGGACCCACAGCAGCGCCCCGCGGACCCACAGCAGCGCCCCGCGGACCGACAGCAGCGCCCCGCGGACCGACAGCAGCGCCCCGCGGACCCACAGAGGCTGTCCCACGGACCGACAGCAGTGCCCCGCGGACCGACAGCAGCGCCCCGCGGACCCACAGAGGCTGTCCCGCGGACCCACAGAGGCTGTCCCGCGGACCCACAGATGCTGTCCCGCGGACCGACAGCAGTGCCCCGCGGACCGACAGAGGCTGTCCCGCGGACCCACAGAGGCTGTCCCACGGACCGACAGCAGTGCCCCGCGGACCCACAGAGGCTGTCCCGCGGACCCACAGAGGCTGTCCCGCGGACCGACAGCAGTGCCCCGCGGACCGACAGAGGCTGTCCCGCGGACCCACAGAGGCTGTCCCACGGACCGACAGCAGTGCCCCGCGGACCGACAGAGGCTGTCCCACGCTGGGGTTGTGTGGTCCGCGAGACCTTGAAGAGTGGGACAGACGCTCCACAAAACTGGCTGAAGTGGACCCAATTACACGTGTCCGCCCGTGTGTGGACCAAACGTCTACGTCCGACGCTTTCCAAAAGAACCGGGACATCCGCCTGACTGATTATGTTCTGATTGAAGATAATCGACCAAATAGGGTAATCTTGTGTTGAACGAGCCTCTACCAGTTACCGATTGATCAAACTGCACCCAATGTTTGTCAGGCTAACCGTCCACCTCCAATGCTTACGAGATCTGGCACACAGCCAGTGATCAGACAATACTAGCCCCCGGCGGCGCCTCGAACCCTGCTACTGGCAGCCTGTGGCCGACTGCGAGCTGGCGTCTGCTGATACCACTCAATGGGGTGTTACTACTCAGGACGAGCGTGCCTTGAGGAGCGTGGCTGTTCCTCCAGCCTGCTGACCTGCTAGCTTACAGCCATGTCTTCCCGTGGCAGTCGGTCGGTCGGAATGGGCTATTGGGGTAATATCCCGGAGGCGATGGCTCAGACTCCAGAGCAACACCTCTGTATGAGTCGGCCCTGGTCCCGTCAGTCAGAACCAGACGACAGACGACAGACGACAGACGACAGACGACAGACGACAGCCAGACGACAGCCAGATGACAGACGACAGCCAGACGACAGACGACAGCCAGACGACAGACGACAGCCAGACGACAGACGACAGACGACAGACGACAGACGACAGACGACAGACGACAGACGAAAGCCAGACGACAGACGACAGCCAGACGACAGACGACAGACGACAGCCAGACGACAGACGACAGACGATAGACGACAGACGACAGACGACAGACGACAGACGACAGACGACAGACGACAGACGACAGACGACAGACGACAGACAGACGACATACGACAGACGACAGACGACAGACGACAGACGACAGACGACAGACGACAGACGACAGACGACAGACGAAAGCCAGACGACAGACGACAGACGACAAACGACAGACGACAGCCAGACGACAGCCAGACGACAGACGACAGACGACAGACTACAGACTACAGACGACAGACGACAGACGACAGACGACAGACGACAGACGACAGACGACAGACGACAGACGAAAGCCAGACGACAGACGACAGACGACAGACGGAGGCGGCCACCGCAGACAGACGACCGACAGACGACAGTTGGACACGTCATCCTACTCCTCTAACAGATCAATAATCCATCAGCCGGGACCGCCGGGCCGGCGAATCCCCTCCCGTTAAACACAGCCGCGGGCCACCCAGAGCACCGCAGCGGCCACCGCAGAGGGGAAAAAGTCGCCAGACCGGTCACCAGATGAGCGCTGCAAGGCGGCGGTTCGGCGAAAAACGGAGACAGAACGAGCTGCGAGGCGATCTGGCTTCAGTGAGTCACTCATCGCCCCACATGCGGCGCTTTAGCCACGGACAGACCACACCCGGGACACAGGTGGGACGCCCCCGGGACAATCACCGGGATTGTGATGGCTACCAGCGATGGCTGCCTCCGGAGACCCGGCCCGTCCCGGCTCGTCCCGGTCCGGATATGCCGAGTGACTCAGCCGCTCCGCCACGCCCCTCCCCGCCCCTCCCCGGCCGACCCGCCGCCGCCGCCGCTGCAGGGAGGTGTTTACGCCGCTCACGAGAAGACCGCCGGCCGGAACAATGTGATAGCTGGGCGGCAGCTGCGATTTCGACAGGATCGCGCTGGGGCTGACGGACTGTGGCTCAGTCGGATCCCGGCAGGCAGCGGCGCACAGCTGGCTGCAAAACAACCGAAAATAGATCCCACAAGTGCCCTTGAAAGTCGCATGTACCGTGTAGCAAGCAAAGCCCAAAGCGATATAGCCCGAATGCTGCCACGTATGTGGTTACATCCGAAAGCGATTCGGTTTCTAAACTTGGTAAAGCACTCTCCCGTCGCCAGTTGCCAGGCATCACGTGAAGCTAGTTAAGCCGGTGATTCCTGCAAGTGATACCGGTTTCTAATCTCAAATATCATCATTCATGGTCGTTGCTCAAGCGAAACAAGAGAAAACAGGGTATTAAATATCAGCTCAGCACACTGTCACCACTTGGTTCTAATACGCTGCAAGATGGCTGAGACCAGTGCAGCTGGGAGAAGCTTATGTTGCGTAAGTGGGTCGCCCAGTATCTGCATTGTTTCCACATAAATACAATCTTACAGTTCTTAGAAGCAGGATAAGCCTTGTAGTGCTGATAATGGGTGACTAACGTAACCTGCAATCATGTGCATGTATGTCACATGGTGTCGTCAGATTTCAGAGTGAAGTTGGGAGTGAGACGCGTAAAGAAACGCCACGCAAAATCGGATTCAAGCAATTAATTATGCCTGCAGATGTTACACATGTTAAAATAGCCATGTTCAAAGACATGTAGATTCAGAAAGGCATTTCGTTCTTAGTTGCGTCTGAGCGTGGACTAAAGAGCAGGTAGAATCAGTGGCGTACCCAGGATTCGCTCCAGGGGGGGGGGGGGGATTTTGATCAGGAGCCCATAAGGTACCCCCACCAAAAAACCTCACCGGATTTGGCTCACTATATTTTTGGGAGGCACATTTTAAATAACAAAACAAAAAATATCGCCCAGCCTGACTGACGGGTACGGGGCCCCTGCCTTGTACCGGGGGTCCGGGGCCCCTGTGTTCAATACCACTACCCGGGGCCCCCTGTGCTCAACTTCAGTACCACTACCAGGGGGCCCTGACAGACACAGGGATTTATGATAGTCCTAGGGGTACCCCGAGATGCCGGCAAGAGGAGCCCTCTGGCTGTCATTTGGGGGGCCGTGCCTATTCGTTTCCAGCTAATGGGGCCCCCTGACGGGCACGGGCCACGGGGCCCCTACCTTGTACCGGGGACTCCTGCCTGGCACCAGGGGCCCCTATATTATACCGGGGCCCCCCTGCCTGGCACCAGGGGCCCCTATATTGTACCGGGGATCCCCTGCCTGGCACCAGGGGCCCTATATTGTACCGGGGACCCCCTGCCTGGCACCAGGGGCCCCTATATTATACCGGGGACCCCCTGCCTGGCACCAGGGGCCCCTATATTGTACCGGGGATCCCCTGCCTGGCACCACGGGCCTCATGTACTCAGTAGCACTACCCGGGTCCCCTGACCGACAGAGGGTTTTCTCATTGTCTCAGGGGGCCCCCGAGTGGCGCAAGGCCCCTTGTATCCGCCCCTCGGGGCCCCCAGGTGAGGATAATTTTAGATAAAATAAAAAAAACGTTGAAAATGTGGCCCCTCAAAACAAATAGGCCAAATCCGGTGAGTTAAATGTGGGGGTAGGTAGGTTGGGCCCTCAATTTGTAATAGGGGCTTTTCAGGGGCCTGTACACATTTCCATCGGTCCAGTCGTCGCTCCAGGGGCCCTGGTCGTTCATCCATGAATCCCCAGATGGGCCTTGCAAGGGCCCTGGTCGACCCTCTAGGTGCCCCTGTCGATAATCGAGGAGCCCAGCCGACCTTCCACGATCCCCGGCCGACCCTCCAATGGATGATGTATTGCCCCTGTTATCACATGGTGCACGAAATAGGGCCCTTCGGGACCTATTTACAAAGGGGTACACACGGCCAAATGGGCCCGTACGGACCTTCAGGGGGGGGGGGCAATTGCCCTGTTTGTCCCCTTCCCTTTGGGTACGTCTACGGTTAGAATATACACTATCGGGTACGTTAAACTAATAATTTTCAAATAAATGCTACGGCAAGTTAGGTAAAACTTGGTTAGTTGTCAGCACAGCTTACTCGCCGCATATAATGCCGATGAGGCAGAGGTAAGTCCGCTACCAACAAGAGTCGGTTTTGGCAGCAAGCGCATCCTTCTATCCACCTTGCCGTGCCAGGCGCCATCGGACCGTAGCGCCGTGACAGGCTGGCGTGGCCGTGATGCGTCAGAATATGAGGCACGGGTAACTGGGTGGCCAACAGTGTATTAGGCCCACCCTCGCTCTTCATAGCAGAAGAAGCGAGGCAGCGCGCATCGCTCCGCGGGGTAATGAGTGTTCACTGCTCAGTTGGCTAATGTTCACGCCGACCACTGCCACTGCCCGCTGCCACTGCCCGCTGCCGCACCGACTGCCACTGCCCGCTGCCCGGACCGATCACCAATGTCGACCACTGCCACTGTCCGCTGCCCGGACCGATCACCAATGCCGATCACTGCCACTGCCCGCTGCCGCACCGATCACTAATGTCGACCACTGCCACCGCCCGCTGCCGCACCGATCACCAATGGCCATCAGTGCCACTGCCCGCTGCCGCACCGATCACCAATGTCGACCACTGCCACTGCCCGCTGCCGCACCGATCACCAATGTCGACCACTGCCACTGCCCGCTGCCGCACCGATCACCAATGGCCATCAGTGCCACTGCCTGCTGCCGCACCGATCACCAATGTCGACCACTGCCACTGCCCGCTGCCGCACCGATCACCAATGGCCATCAGTGCCACTGCCTGCTGCCGCACCGATCACCAATGTCGACCACTGCCACTGCCCGCTGCCGCACCGATCACCAATGTCGACCACTGCCACTGCCCGCTGCCGCACCGATCACCAATGGCCATCAGTGCCACTGCCTGCTGCCGCACCGATCACCAATGTCGACCACTGCCACTGCCCGCTGCCGCACCGATCACCAATGGCCATCAGTGCCACTGCCTGCTGCCGCACCGATCACCAATGTCGACCACTGCCACTGCCCGCTGCCGCACCGATCACCAATGTCGACCACTGCCACTGCCCGCTGCCGCACCGATCACCAATGGCCATCAGTGCCACTGCCTGCTGCCGCACCGATCACCAATGTCGACCACTGCCACTGCCCGCTGCCGCACCGATCACCAATGGCCATGCACTGCACGCTCGGGCGATTCCCGAACACCGAACCTCGATTCTTCCTAAATGAACGGCCCTCAGACCGCTGTGCACGAACGCTTTCGGAAACAAATGAGGCGTAAATGGAGCTGGAACCTCCCGGGCCGATTAATCATTGGTGAACATCTCCCGGCTGTTATTCTAGCAGCTAATTTATACAGAGTGGTTGTGCAGCTGCACCTGAGAGTGCATGGCTCTTCATACCACCAGCGCTTAGCAACACTCCCGCCCGTCATAAGGTGAATAACTTCAGTCAGACAATCCGACGGTGTGTCTGCACGGCGGGCGAGGCGCCGTGTCTGCGCTGTTATCAGGCAGATGAGCACGGGTCTCTCAAACAAACGGAGATCAGATTCGGACTGGTAAGCAAACAGACCGGCTGTGGTCCTGCCAAGTCCGTGGCACTAGCCGCACTCACACGGCCACTGAAGGCAACAGCTGTGTCAGGACGTGGCTGTCAGTCCAACTGTCCACTGTACCTACCGCGTCCTGTTTTCAAGAGCCCGATGTTTGATGAGTATGACTCACTAATTGTAGTTTCTCACATTTCAAAACACATTTCGAACTATATGTGCTCCCAACATGACCCAACTACTTATTTACATAAGGCCAATTCAACTTTAAGTTAAGCGGCCTCATTTAACACACACTCTGTACATGTGAACAGAACTAATCGCATCCAGCCCCTACTGACATCCGTACAAACGACACACACCAGCCAGCGTCCTATATCACTGTCACACTGACAGCTGGCAGCCCCTACCCTGCCCCCCCCCCCGCCGACCCCAGTTGCCAACCAACGGGACCAGGTAGCTGTCTATCTGAAGTCCCACGCCACCCGCAGGTCACACCGCCCGCCAGCCAGCCGCCACGCCCACATCACCACAGTCAGCGGAAATGATCCAAACTGAGAACGGTCATCACTGGCCAGATTGACCGTACAGGGCAAAGGGTACGGCGGAACATTAATCGGACGATGGTGTGTTGATGTGAGGGGCGGCTGAGCGGGTTTGCTCGAAGAAACACCGCCCCCCCCCCCCGCGGTTAGAGTCGAACCCAGACACACCTCGGCTCGAACGTTTAGCCGAACGTTTAATTCGCTCTCTCACGCAGCCCACGTATGAGGCATATATTGGGGTCGTGAATATATCACATGAACATGGGCCCGTATCGCAAAACGGAACATTACGGTGCATTTGGGTTGGAATGGCGAGAAGTTATATTTCCATTACTAGAGAAAAGACGAGTAAGAATAATGGGCAGACTGACAATAACCTATAATTATGCTGACCCTCAAATATTTATAATACATAAAGGCAATATATATAATATAATACATAAAAATGCAAATATCACTTCAGTCATTATCACCTAAAAGTGAATAAGTACAGATTTCAACTAAGAAGTTTATTATGGAGATTGAAAGTGATTTGCAGGATACTCTATGACGCAAGCTACGCAACAAGCTTCTAACAAAGCACGACACAGCGGATAATTAAATCGTCCTTCCGTGGTGTATGGGAAAAATCTGATTATGAGCGGCCCGACCCGACCCGACCCGACCCGACCCGATCCGACCCGATCCGACCCGACCCGACCCGACCCGACCCGACCCGACCCGACCCGACCTGACCTGACCTGACCCGACCCGACCCGACCCGACCCGACCCGACCCGACCCGACCCGACCCGACCCGACCCGACCCGACCCGACCCGACCCGACCCGACCCGACCCGACCCGACCCGACCCGACCCGACCCGACCCGACCCGACCCGACCCGTGGCAACGCTTTTGAGAAGCTCATATTTCTGCAACCGCACGTCCGATTGACAAGCTGACTTCTTTGCTTAACAGCCCCATCTAACCTACCCTGTTTGAGACTAGTTTCGACTCATGTGGGTGACTACCACTGCGCGTGGCGCGTGCCACGTGAGGGGTGTTGAAAAGTATTTTCTCGCAATAACTCCTAACGGCTGGGCAGTGGGCAGATTATGTGCAAATTTCGTGTGTGGTTAGGGACCCCTCAGTCGCCACTTTTACACAACTCAGGGGTGGGGTGCCTCTGCACGTGCGCACGTGCACACCCCTATTCTATATCTCAGGAACGGCTGAGCCGATTGTGTTCAAATTTGGTGTGTGGTTAGGGACCTCTATCCGCCAGTTTCCCACAAGTCAGGAGTGGGTGCCTCTGCACGTGCGCACGTCATCATCATCATCATCAGCATGTTTATTAAACATAAATTAATTAGCATTTCAACATAGAGCAGAAGCAGAAGGGCGCAAAAGCTTAAATTAAAGCACCCTGTCTGAAAGAAATCAAACGTTTAACTGCGACCGCCGCCACGGTACAGCCCGCCCAGCCTCGTCCACCCGGCCAGCCAGCACCAGCGCTCCGCCAGGGAAGTCACGTCCACCTGCTGGATGAGGCTACAACAAAGTGATAAAACTTTTTAGTAGAGGTCAATAAATCGGTTGGAAACACGCAAGAAATTTTGGAATTTGAGGGCTACCCCCGACCACCATCGCTGCTGATATCTGCACCGTATAATAATATTTGTAGTTGATCTGATGGTAGTTTATTTCTTAAGTCAAAGTTTAAGGATTGATAAATATTATTGAACAGTAAGCTTCTTTGTTCTGTACATTTTGGACATGAAAGAACGTAATGACTAGTATTTTCTGTATGATGTCCACACTGGCACGCAGGCGAAACTGATTTTTGAATGCGAAATAAATTTGAATTTAAGTGGGACATATTCATTCTAAGTCTTGCATGCAAAATATTCCCCCTTTTTGGTCCCACTAAATAGTAATTGGGTGGATCTGGCACGCCCAGCTGCTCGCAAAGCTGCTTTTTGAAGTCCATGTGTGTGAGATGTCTTGTAGTGTTGTGTAGTTGGTTCCATTGCTTGCCTGTTGCTGGAAAAAATGACTTGTGGTATGATGATGTGTGGCTGGTTGCTGTTGTGTGCGTGCTGGCGTTTCTTAGTTCTCTGTTGGTGTCTTGAGCCCGCGTGTTTGGTAGTATGTCTCTGATGTATTGTGGTGAATGTTGTCCTGGATTGTGCACACCCCTATTCTGTATATCAGGAACGGCTGAGCCGATTGTGTTCAAATTTGGTGTGTGGTTAGGGACCTCTTGCCCCCACTTTCCCACAAGGCAAAGGTGGGTGCCTCTGCACGTGCGCACGTGCGCACCTTTTTTTGTATCTCAGAAACTACTTGCCCGATCGAGTTGAAATTCCCTATACATTTCCTTCGCGCTCGCTCGTTCATCGCCAACTACGGCGCCTCACTGGTATAATATAGGAGATTCTTTCTTTGGCTTGTTATTACGAGCGAGCGCTTCGCGCTCGCTCGTCCCTCCGTGGTATATGGGAAAAATCCGAATATGAGCGGCCCGGCCCGTGGCGACGATTTGGAGAAGCTAATATCTCTGCAACCGCACGCCCGATTGACAAGCGGGTTTCTTTGCTGAGTAGCCCCATCCAAGCTGACCTGTTTGAAACCAGTGGCGACTCATGTGGGTGACTACCACTGCGCGTGGCGCGTGCCGCGTGAGGGGTGTTCAAAAGTGTTCTCTCGCAAAAACTTCGCAACGACTGGGCAGATTATGTGCAAATTTGATGTGTGGTTAGGGACCCCTCAGCCGCCAGTGTCCCACAAGTCAGGGGTGGGGTGCCTCTGCACGTGCGCACGGGCACACCCCCATTCTATATCTCAGGAACGGATGAACAGATTGTGTTCTAATTTGGTGTGTGGATAGGGACCTCTCAGCCGCCGCCTTTCCACAAGTCAGAGGTGGGGTGCCTCTGCACGTGCGCACGTGCACACCCCTATTCTATATCTCAGGAACGGCTGACCGGATTGTGTTCTAATTTGGTGTGTGGTTAGGGACCTGTCAGCCGCCGCCTTTCCACAAGTCAGAGGTGGGGTGCCTCTGCACGTGCGCACGTGTTCACATTTTTTGTACCTCAGAAACTACTTGCCCGATCGAGTTGACATTCACCATACATTTCGATCGCGCTCGCTCGTTCATCGCCAATTACGGCGCCTTACTGGTTTTTATTGCCAGCATTCGCTGAATGCTTTCCATTAATAAAGCTGTTGCTGACCCAGCCTATAGGATGCAATCATTTGTCAAAGGACGCATGATATACAGTAGCATAAATGTATATGCCAGGCATGGTCAGAATATAATGCTGGTGCATTCAATATTGCATCACTATACATTATCTGCACGATGCACTGTGCGCTCATCAGTGCACTGTGCGCTCATCAGTCAACTGCAGAACGTAGCCTGACACCGTATTTAAATGACGGCTCCAAATGACGGCTCCAAATGACGGCTCCAAATGACGGCTCCAAATGCTGCCCCCCTTTCGGAAATGTGGACAAGCACGCCAAACTTCAATAACTGCTTATCATGGACAAGGAACAATGCGGTCGGCCGAGTCCCCCCAATTCAGGGTCACGGGGAACAGTTCTGCCTGCATACCAAATAAGCCATGACCGGTGGGTGTGCAGGAAGGCTCCCCATACCTGCCGGGCCATACATGACACATGGGCCGCTGCAGCTGCTCCAGCTCCAGCTCCTCCTCGCCCAGCGCACGGCCGTCAATGACCAACACTGCCAAATGGTGGCAGGGGACCTGGCGCCTTCTATGGCTGCCAGATGGTGTCAGGCGTCCTGGCGCCTTCTATGGCTGAACGAATGGTGTCAGGCGCCTTATATGGCTGATGGCACTGTTCACCTGACTGACCCCTGGCGGCCGTTACGCTCCTCGACGTGTAATACCTTTGACAGCATCCCACGGCGTACAGCCCTTGGCCTGCTCCGCCGACACTGCCGAGCAGGCCCTCCTCCTCGACATCCTCCTCCACTCCTAGTCATTCTGAAACCATCGCGCACCACACACGCCACTCCCAGAGACTTACTGATGTGGTCGATGGCGCCGGCGCAGAACTTGCCGAAGAACTTCTTGGCGCCGAGGGCCTTCAGATCGTGGATGACCATGGGCCAGAGGTGGAGGACGTTGTTGCGCGAGAGCCGGTCTCGCTTCTCCAGCACCACCACCTTGGCGCCGAGCAGCTGGGCTTCGATGGCCGCCCGCAGGCCGCACGGTCCGGCCCCGATCACCAGAACCTGCCGGTCACCAGAGCAGGTCATCACCGAGCACCAGAACCTGACGGGAACCAAGCCAGGTCACCACCAATCACCAGAACCTGCCGGTTACCAAACCAGATAATCACAGTACAGGTCAACACCAGTCACCACACAGTCGCCATCAGTCTCCAGCGTCTGTATAGCACATCACTTCTAAGAAATTAGACACCGTCTGGTGCCTCCTGCCAGCAGCCCCGGTCAGCCGGCGTCAGGCGCCGCGCCCGGCGAGTTGGCGAGTTGATCGAGTTGGTGGCGTCGGACGGCGGAGGAAGACCGCGGTGGCGGCGGCGTGCGGCGGAGGTGTCAAGAATATATCAGCCGTCAGTCGGCGCCGCGCACCAATTACAGATCACCGGCACCGGCCCGCACTGAGATCACTTACCACTGATTGGTGAGTCGGTGACCACTGATTAGTGATTAGTGGCCGAGCATGACACGCCCGTCGGTAGTGACGGCGTGACACGCCCGCCAGAGTGGTGTCAGGGAGCGAGGGCGCACAGTGGTGATATGTGTGGTTCAGACTGGAGGGCTCGGTGACGGTTCAGACTGGAGGGCTCGGTGACGGTTCAGACTGGAGGGCTCGGTGACGGTTCAGACTGGAGGGCTCGGTGACGGTTCAGACTGGAGGGCTCGGTGACGGTTCAGACTGGAGGGCTCGGTTACGGTTCAGACTGGAGGGATCGGTGACGGTTCAGACTGGAGGGCTCGGTGACGGTTCAGACTGGAGGGCTCGGTGACGGTTCAGACTGGAGGGCTCGGTGACGGTTCAGACTGGAGGGCTCGGTGACGGTTCAGACTGGAGGGCTCGGTGACAGTTCAGACTGGAGGGCTCGGTGACGGTTCAGACTGGAGGGCTCGGTGACGGTTCAGACTAGAGGGCTCGGTGACGGTTCATACTGGAGGGCTCGGTGACGGTTCAGACTGGAGGGCTCGGTGACGGTTCAGACTAGAGGGCTCGGTGACGGTTCAGACTGGAGGGCTCGGTGACGGTTCAGACTGGAGGGCTCGGTGACGGTTCAGACTGGAGGGTTCGGTGACGGTTCAGACTGGAGGGCTCGGTGACGGTTCAGACTGGAGGGTTCGGTGACGGTTCAGACTGGAGGGCTCGGTGGTGGTTCAGACTGGAGGGCTCGGTGACGGTTCAGACTGGAGGGATCGGTGACGGTTCAGACTGGAGGGCTCGGTGACGGTTCAGACTGGAGGGCTCGGTGACGGTTCAGACTGGAGGGATCGGTGACGGTTCAGACTGGAGGGCTCGGTGGCGGATCAGAATGGAGGGCTCGGTGACGGTTCAGACTGGATGGCTCGGTGACGGTTCAGACTGGAGGGCTCGGTGACGGTTCAGACTGGAGGGCTCGGTGACGGTTCAGACTGGAGGGCTCGGTGACGGTTCAGACTGGAGGGCTCGGTGACGGTTCAGACTGGAGGGCTCGGTGACGGTTCAGACTGGAGGGCTCGGTGACGGTTCAGACTGGAGGGCTCGGTGACGGTTCAGACTGGAGGGATCGGTGACGGTTCAGACTGGAGGGCTCGGTGGCGGATCAGAATGGAGGGCTCGGTGACGGTTCAGACTGGATGGCTCGGTGACGGTTCAGACTGGAGGGCTCGGTGACGGTTCAGACTGGAGGGCTCGGTGACGGTTCAGACTGGAGGGCTCGGTGACGGTTCAGACTGGAGGGCTCGGTGACGGTTCAGACTGGAGGGCTCGGTGACGGTTCAGACTGGAGGGCTCGGTGACGGTTCGGAACAAACGACCAAACCGCAGAAGTAACGCAGGCGAAAACCGCTATGTTCACTTATGGTGCGTTCGATGTTCGATGTTCGATGTGAACTCAAACTGTGATGTTTAGCCTGCGAATGTCCGTCCCTGTAGTTTGCGAGTCCGTCCCTGTAGTTTGCGAATGTCCGTCCCTGTAGCTTGCGAGTCCGCCCCCTGTAGTTTGCGAGTCCGTCCCTGTAGTTTGCGAATGTCCGTCCCTGTAGCTTGCGAATGTCCGTCCCTGTAGTTTGCGAATGTCCGTCCCTGTAGTTTGCGAATGTCCGTCCCTGTAGTCTGCGAATGTCCGTCCCTGTAGTTTGCGAATGTCCGTCCCTGTAGTCTGCGAATGTCCGTCCCTGTAGTTTGCGAATGTCCGTCCCTGTAGTTTGCGAATGTCCGTCCCTGTAGTTTGCGAGTCCGTCCCTGTAGTCTGCGAATGTCCGTCCCTGTAGTTTGCGAGTCCGTCCCTGTAGTTTGCGAATGTCCGTCCCTGTAGTTTGCGAGTCCGCCCCCTGTAGTTTGCGAGTCCGTCCCTGTAGTTTGCGAATGTCCGTCCCTGTAGTCTGCGAATGTCCGTCCCTGTAGTTTGCGAGTCCGTCCCTGTAGTTTGCGAGTCCGTCCCTGTAGTCTGCGAATGTCCGTCCCTGTAGTTTGCGAATGTCCGTCCCTGTAGTTTGCGAATGTCCGTCCCTGTAGTTTGCGAGTCCGTCCCTGTAGTCTGCGAATGTCCGTCCCTGTAGTTTGCGAATGTCCGTCCCTGTAGTTTGCGAATGTCCGTCCCTGTAGTTTGCGAGTCCGTCCCCTGTAGTTTGCGAGTCCGTCCCTGTAGTCTGCGAATGTCCGTCCCTGTAGTTTGCGAGTCCGTCCCTGTAGTTTGCGAATGTCCGTCCCTGTAGTTTGCGAGTCCGTCCCCTGTAGTTTGCGAGTCCGTCCCTGTAGTCTGCGAATGTCCGTCTCTGTAGCTTGCGAGTCCGTCCCTGTAGTCTGCGAATGTCCGTCCCTGTAGTTTGCGAATGTCCGTCCCTGTAGTTTGCGAATGTCCGTCCCTGTAGCTTGCGAGTCCGTCCCTGTAGTCTGCGAATGTCCGTCCCTGTAGTTTGCGAATGTCCGTCCCTGTAGTTTGCGAGTCCGTCCCTGTAGTTTGCGAGTCCGCCCCCTGTAGTTTGCGAATGTCCGTCCCTGTAGTTTGCGAGTCCGTCCCTGTAGTTTGCGAATGTCCGTCCCTGTAGCTTGCGAGTCCGCCCCCTGTAGTTTGCGAGTCCGTCCCTGTAGTTTGCGAATGTCCGTCCCTGTAGCTTGCGAATGTCCGTCCCTGTAGTTTGCGAATGTCCGTCCCTGTAGTTTGCGAATGTCCGTCCCTGTAGTCTGCGAATGTCCGTCCCTGTAGTTTGCGAATGTCCGTCCCTGTAGTCTGCGAATGTCCGTCCCTGTAGTTTGCGAATGTCCGTCCCTGTAGTTTGCGAATGTCCGTCCCTGTAGTTTGCGAGTCCGTCCCTGTAGTCTGCGAATGTCCGTCCCTGTAGTTTGCGAGTCCGTCCCTGTAGTTTGCGAATGTCCGTCCCTGTAGTTTGCGAGTCCGCCCCCTGTAGTTTGCGAGTCCGTCCCTGTAGTTTGCGAATGTCCGTCCCTGTAGTCTGCGAATGTCCGTCCCTGTAGTTTGCGAGTCCGTCCCTGTAGTTTGCGAGTCCGTCCCTGTAGTCTGCGAATGTCCGTCCCTGTAGTTTGCGAATGTCCGTCCCTGTAGTTTGCGAATGTCCGTCCCTGTAGTTTGCGAGTCCGTCCCTGTAGTCTGCGAATGTCCGTCCCTGTAGTTTGCGAATGTCCGTCCCTGTAGTTTGCGAATGTCCGTCCCTGTAGTTTGCGAGTCCGTCCCCTGTAGTTTGCGAGTCCGTCCCTGTAGTCTGCGAATGTCCGTCCCTGTAGTTTGCGAGTCCGTCCCTGTAGTTTGCGAATGTCCGTCCCTGTAGTTTGCGAGTCCGTCCCCTGTAGTTTGCGAGTCCGTCCCTGTAGTCTGCGAATGTCCGTCTCTGTAGCTTGCGAGTCCGTCCCTGTAGTCTGCGAATGTCCGTCCCTGTAGTTTGCGAATGTCCGTCCCTGTAGTTTGCGAATGTCCGTCCCTGTAGCTTGCGAGTCCGTCCCTGTAGTCTGCGAATGTCCGTCCCTGTAGTTTGCGAATGTCCGTCCCTGTAGTTTGCGAGTCCGCCCCCTGTAGTTTGCGAATGTCCGTCCCTGTAGTCTGCGAATGTCCGTCCCTGTAGTTTGCGAGTCCGTCCCTGTAGTTTGCGAGTCCGTCCCTGTAGCTTGCGAATGTCCGTCCCTGTAGTTTGCGAATGTCCGTCCCTGTAGTTTGCGAGTCCGCCCCCTGTAGCTTGCGAATGTCCGTCCCTGTAGTTTGCGAGTCCGTCCCTGTAGTTTGCGAGTCCGTCCCTGTAGTCTGCGAATGTCCGTCCCTGTAGTTTGCGAATGTCCGTCCCTGTAGTTTGCGAATGTCCGTCCCTGTAGTTTGCGAGTCCGTCCCTGTAGTCTGCGAATGTCCGTCCCTGTAGTTTGCGAATGTCCGTCCCTGTAGTTTGCGAATGTCCGTCCCTGTAGTTTGCGAGTCCGTCCCCTGTAGTTTGCGAGTCCGTCCCTGTAGTCTGCGAATGTCCGTCCCTGTAGTTTGCGAGTCCGTCCCTGTAGTTTGCGAATGTCCGTCCCTGTAGTTTGCGAGTCCGTCCCCTGTAGTTTGCGAGTCCGTCCCTGTAGTCTGCGAATGTCCGTCTCTGTAGCTTGCGAGTCCGTCCCTGTAGTCTGCGAATGTCCGTCCCTGTAGTTTGCGAATGTCCGTCCCTGTAGTTTGCGAATGTCCGTCCCTGTAGCTTGCGAGTCCGTCCCTGTAGTCTGCGAATGTCCGTCCCTGTAGTTTGCGAATGTCCGTCCCTGTAGTTTGCGAGTCCGCCCCCTGTAGTTTGCGAATGTCCGTCCCTGTAGTCTGCGAATGTCCGTCCCTGTAGTTTGCGAGTCCGTCCCTGTAGTTTGCGAGTCCGTCCCTGTAGCTTGCGAATGTCCGTCCCTGTAGTTTGCGAATGTCCGTCCCTGTAGTTTGCGAGTCCGCCCCCTGTAGCTTGCGAATGTCCGTCCCTGTAGTTTGCGAGTCCGTCCCTGTAGTCTGCGAATGTCCGTCCCTGTAGTTTGCGAATGTCCGTCCCTGTAGTTTGCGAATGTCCGTCCCTGTAGTTTGCGAGTCCGTCCCCTGTAGTTTGCGAGTCCGTCCCTGTAGTCTGCGAATGTCCGTCCCTGTAGTTTGCGAGTCCGTCCCTGTAGTTTGCGAATGTCCGTCCCTGTAGTTTGCGAGTCCGTCCCCTGTAGTTTGCGAGTCCGTCCCTGTAGTCTGCGAATGTCCGTCCCTGTAGCTTGCGAGTCCGTCCCTGTAGTCTGCGAATGTCCGTCCCTGTAGTTTGCGAATGTCCGTCCCTGTAGTTTGCGAATGTCCGTCCCTGTAGCTTGCGAGTCCGTCCCTGTAGTCTGCGAATGTCCGTCCCTGTAGTTTGCGAATGTCCGTCCCTGTAGTCTGCGAATGTCCGTCCCTGTAGTTTGCGAATGTCCGTCCCTGTAGTCTGCAAATGTCCGTCCCTGTAGTTTGCGAATGTCCGTCCCTGTAGTCTGCGAATGTCCGTCCCTGTAGTTTGCGAATGTCCGTCCCTGTAGTTTGCGAATGTCCGTCCCTGTAGTTTGCGAGTCCGCCCCCTGTAGCTTGCGAATGTCCGTCCCTGTAGTTTGCGAGTCCGTCCCTGTAGTTTGCGAGTCCGTCCCTGTAGTCTGCGAATGTCCGTCCCTGTAGTTTGCGAATGTCCGTCCCTGTAGTTTGCGAATGTCCGTCCCTGTAGTTTGCGAGTCCGTCCCTGTAGTCTGCGAATGTCCGTCCCTGTAGTTTGCGAATGTCCGTCCCTGTAGTTTGCGAATGTCCGTCCCTGTAGTTTGCGAGTCCGTCCCCTGTAGTTTGCGAGTCCGTCCCTGTAGTCTGCGAATGTCCGTCCCTGTAGTTTGCGAGTCCGTCCCTGTAGTTTGCGAATGTCCGTCCCTGTAGTTTGCGAGTCCGTCCCCTGTAGTTTGCGAGTCCGTCCCTGTAGTCTGCGAATGTCCGTCTCTGTAGCTTGCGAGTCCGTCCCTGTAGTCTGCGAATGTCCGTCCCTGTAGTTTGCGAATGTCCGTCCCTGTAGTTTGCGAATGTCCGTCCCTGTAGCTTGCGAGTCCGTCCCTGTAGTCTGCGAATGTCCGTCCCTGTAGTTTGCGAATGTCCGTCCCTGTAGTTTGCGAGTCCGCCCCCTGTAGTTTGCGAATGTCCGTCCCTGTAGTCTGCGAATGTCCGTCCCTGTAGTTTGCGAGTCCGTCCCTGTAGTTTGCGAGTCCGTCCCTGTAGCTTGCGAATGTCCGTCCCTGTAGTTTGCGAATGTCCGTCCCTGTAGTTTGCGAGTCCGCCCCCTGTAGCTTGCGAATGTCCGTCCCTGTAGTTTGCGAGTCCGTCCCTGTAGTCTGCGAATGTCCGTCCCTGTAGTTTGCGAATGTCCGTCCCTGTAATTTGCGAATGTCCGTCCCTGTAGTTTGCGAGTCCGTCCCCTGTAGTTTGCGAGTCCGTCCCTGTAGTCTGCGAATGTCCGTCCCTGTAGTTTGCGAGTCCGTCCCTGTAGTTTGCGAATGTCCGTCCCTGTAGTTTGCGAGTCCGTCCCCTGTAGTTTGCGAGTCCGTCCCTGTAGTCTGCGAATGTCCGTCCCTGTAGCTTGCGAGTCCGTCCCTGTAGTCTGCGAATGTCCGTCCCTGTAGTTTGCGAATGTCCGTCCCTGTAGTTTGCGAATGTCCGTCCCTGTAGCTTGCGAGTCCGTCCCTGTAGTCTGCGAATGTCCGTCCCTGTAGTTTGCGAATGTCCGTCCCTGTAGTTTGCGAGTCCGCCCCCTGTAGTTTGCGAATGTCCGTCCCTGTAGTCTGCGAATGTCCGTCCCTGTAGTTTGCGAGTCCGTCCCTGTAGTTTGCGAGTCCGTCCCTGTAGCTTGCGAATGTCCGTCCCTGTAGTCTGCGAATGTCCGTCCCTGTAGTTTGCGAATGTCCGTCCCTGTAGTTTGCGAATGTCCGTCCCTGTAGTTTGCGAGTCCGTCCCTGTAGTCTGCGAATGTCCGTCCCTGTAGTTTGCGAATGTCCGTCCCTGTAGTTTGCGAATGTCCGTCCCTGTAGTTTGCGAGTCCGTCCCTGTAGTCTGCGAATGTCCGTCCCTGTAGTTTGCGAATGTCCGTCCCTGTAGTTTGCGAATGTCCGTCCCTGTAGTTTGCGAGTCCGTCCCCTGTAGTTTGCGAGTCCGTCCCTGTAGTCTGCGAATGTCCGTCCCTGTAGTTTGCGAGTCCGTCCCTGTAGTTTGCGAATGTCCGTCCCTGTAGTTTGCGAGTCCGTCCCCTGTAGTTTGCGAGTCCGTCCCTGTAGTCTGCGAATGTCCGTCTCTGTAGCTTGCGAGTCCGTCCCTGTAGTCTGCGAATGTCCGTCCCTGTAGTTTGCGAATGTCCGTCCCTGTAGTTTGCGAATGTCCGTCCCTGTAGCTTGCGAGTCCGTCCCTGTAGTCTGCGAATGTCCGTCCCTGTAGTTTGCGAATGTCCGTCCCTGTAGTTTGCGAGTCCGCCCCCTGTAGTTTGCGAATGTCCGTCCCTGTAGTCTGCGAATGTCCGTCCCTGTAGTTTGCGAGTCCGTCCCTGTAGTTTGCGAGTCCGTCCCTGTAGCTTGCGAATGTCCGTCCCTGTAGTTTGCGAATGTCCGTCCCTGTAGTTTGCGAGTCCGCCCCCTGTAGCTTGCGAATGTCCGTCCCTGTAGTTTGCGAGTCCGTCCCTGTAGTCTGCGAATGTCCGTCCCTGTAGTTTGCGAATGTCCGTCCCTGTAGTTTGCGAATGTCCGTCCCTGTAGTTTGCGAATGTCCGTCCCTGTAGTTTGCGAGTCCGTCCCCTGTAGTTTGCGAGTCCGTCCCTGTAGTCTGCGAATGTCCGTCCCTGTAGTTTGCGAGTCCGTCCCTGTAGTTTGCGAATGTCCGTCCCTGTAGTTTGCGAGTCCGTCCCCTGTAGTTTGCGAGTCCGTCCCTGTAGTCTGCGAATGTCCGTCCCTGTAGCTTGCGAGTCCGTCCCTGTAGTCTGCGAATGTCCGTCCCTGTAGTTTGCGAATGTCCGTCCCTGTAGTTTGCGAATGTCCGTCCCTGTAGCTTGCGAGTCCGTCCCTGTAGTCTGCGAATGTCCGTCCCTGTAGTTTGCGAATGTCCGTCCCTGTAGTTTGCGAGTCCGCCCCCTGTAGTTTGCGAATGTCCGTCCCTGTAGTCTGCGAATGTCCGTCCCTGTAGTTTGCGAGTCCGTCCCTGTAGTTTGCGAGTCCGTCCCTGTAGCTTGCGAATGTCCGTCCCTGTAGTTTGCGAATGTCCGTCCCTGTAGTTTGCGAGTCCGCCCCCTGTAGCTTGCGAATGTCCGTCCCTGTAGTTTGCGAGTCCGTCCCTGTAGTCTGCGAATGTCCGTCCCTGTAGTTTGCGAATGTCCGTCCCTGTAGTTTGCGAGTCCGCCCCCTGTAGTTTGCGAATGTCCGTCCCTGTAGTCTGCGAATGTCCGTCCCTGTAGTTTGCGAGTCCGTCCCTGTAGTTTGCGAGTCCGTCCCTGTAGCTTGCGAATGTCCGTCCCTGTAGTTTGCGAATGTCCGTCCCTGTAGTTTGCGAGTCCGCCCCCTGTAGTTTGCGAATGTCCGTCCCTGTAGTCTGCGAATGTCCGTCCCTGTAGTTTGCGAGTCCGTCCCTGTAGTTTGCGAGTCCGTCCCTGTAGCTTGCGAATGTCCGTCCCTGTAGTTTGCGAATGTCCGTCCCTGTAGTTTGCGAGTCCGCCCCCTGTAGCTTGCGAATGTCCGTCCCTGTAGTTTGCGAGTCCGTCCCTGTAGTCTGCGAATGTCCGTCCCTGTAGTTTGCGAATGTCCGTCCCTGTAGTTTGCGAATGTCCGTCCCTGTAGCTTGCGAGTCCGTCCCTGTAGTCTGCGAATGTCCGTCCCTGTAGTTTGCGAATGTCCGTCCCTGTAGTTTGCGAGTCCGCCCCCTGTAGTTTGCGAATGTCCGTCCCTGTAGTCTGCGAATGTCCGTCCCTGTAGTTTGCGAGTCCGTCCCTGTAGTTTGCGAGTCCGTCCCTGTAGCTTGCGAATGTCCGTCCCTGTAGTTTGCGAATGTCCGTCCCTGTAGTTTGCGAATGTCCGTCCCTGTAGCTTGCGAATGTCCGTCCCTGTAGTTTGCGAGTCCGTCCCTGTAGTTTGCGAGTCCGTCCCTGTAGTTTGCGAGTCCGTCCCTGTAGTTTGCGAGTCCGCCCCCTGTAGTTTGCGAATGTCCGTCCCTGTAGCTTGCGAATGTCCGTCCCTGTAGTTTGCGAGTCCGTCCCTGTAGTTTGCGAGTCCGTCCCTGTAGCTTGCGAATGTCCGTCCCTGTAGTTTGCGAATGTCCGTCCCTGTAGTTTGCGAATGTCCGTCCCTGTAGTTTGCGAGTCCGTCCCTGTAGTCTGCGAATGTCCGTCCCTGTAGTTTGCGAGTCCGTCCCTGTAGTTTGCGAGTCCGTCCCTGTAGCTTGCGAATGTCCGTCCCTGTAGTTTGCGAATGTCCGTCCCTGTAGTTTGCGAATGTCCGTCCCTGTAGCTTGCGAATGTCCGTCCCTGTAGTTTGCGAGTCCGTCCCCTGTAGTTTACGAGTCCGTCCCTGTAGTTTGCGAGTCCGTCCCTGTAGTCTGCGAGTCCGTCCCTGTAGTTTGCGAGTCCGCCCCCTGTAGCTTGCGAATGTCCGTCCCTGTAGTCTGCGAATGTCCGTCCCTGTAGTTTGCGAATGTCCGTCCCTGTAGTTTGCGAATGTCCGTCCCTGTAGTTTGCGAGTCCGTCCCCTGTAGTTTGCGAGTCCGTCCCTGTAGTCTGCGAATGTCCGTCCCTGTAGTTTGCGAGTCCGTCCCTGTAGTTTGCGAATGTCCGTCCCTGTAGTTTGCGAGTCCGTCCCCTGTAGTTTGCGAGTCCGTCCCTGTAGTCTGCGAATGTCCGTCCCTGTAGCTTGCGAGTCCGTCCCTGTAGTCTGCGAATGTCCGTCCCTGTAGTTTGCGAATGTC
Source organism: Chirona hameri (assembly GCA_036785665.1). Classification (NCBI taxonomy): domain Eukaryota; kingdom Metazoa; phylum Arthropoda; class Thecostraca; order Balanomorpha; family Balanidae; genus Chirona; species Chirona hameri. The sequence goes on along the minus strand of JAXIVJ010000364.1, from coordinate 64,307 downwards.
CGTCCCTGTAGTTTGCGAATGTCCGTCCCTGTAGCTTGCGAGTCCGTCCCTGTAGTCTGCGAATGTCCGTCCCTGTAGTTTGCGAATGTCCGTCCCTGTAGTTTGCGAGTCCGCCCCCTGTAGTTTGCGAATGTCCGTCCCTGTAGTCTGCGAATGTCCGTCCCTGTAGTTTGCGAGTCCGTCCCTGTAGTTTGCGAGTCCGTCCCTGTAGCTTGCGAATGTCCGTCCCTGTAGTTTGCGAATGTCCGTCCCTGTAGTTTGCGAGTCCGCCCCCTGTAGCTTGCGAATGTCCGTCCCTGTAGTTTGCGAGTCCGTCCCTGTAGTCTGCGAATGTCCGTCCCTGTAGTTTGAAAATGTCCGTCCCTGTAGTTTGCGAATGTCCGTCCCTGTAGTTTGCGAGTCCGTCCCCTGTAGTTTGCGAGTCCGTCCCTGTAGTCTGCGAATGTCCGTCCCTGTAGTTTGCGAGTCCGTCCCTGTAGTTTGCGAATGTCCGTCCCTGTAGTTTGCGAGTCCGTCCCCTGTAGTTTGCGAGTCCGTCCCTGTAGTCTGCGAATGTCCGTCCCTGTAGCTTGCGAGTCCGTCCCTGTAGTCTGCGAATGTCCGTCCCTGTAGTTTGCGAATGTCCGTCCCTGTAGTTTGCGAATGTCCGTCCCTGTAGCTTGCGAGTCCGTCCCTGTAGTCTGCGAATGTCCGTCCCTGTAGTTTGCGAATGTCCGTCCCTGTAGTTTGCGAGTCCGCCCCCTGTAGTTTGCGAATGTCCGTCCCTGTAGTCTGCGAATGTCCGTCCCTGTAGTTTGCGAGTCCGTCCCTGTAGTTTGCGAGTCCGTCCCTGTAGCTTGCGAATGTCCGTCCCTGTAGTTTGCGAATGTCCGTCCCTGTAGTTTGCGAGTCCGCCCCCTGTAGCTTGCGAATGTCCGTCCCTGTAGTTTGCGAGTCCGTCCCTGTAGTCTGCGAATGTCCGTCCCTGTAGTTTGCGAATGTCCGTCCCTGTAGTTTGCGAGTCCGCCCCTGTAGTTTGCGAATGTCCGTCCCTGTAGTCTGCGAATGTCCGTCCCTGTAGTTTGCGAGTCCGTCCCTGTAGTTTGCGAGTCCGTCCCTGTAGCTTGCGAATGTCCGTCCCTGTAGTTTGCGAATGTCCGTCCCTGTAGTTTGCGAGTCCGCCCCCTGTAGTTTGCGAATGTCCGTCCCTGTAGTCTGCGAATGTCCGTCCCTGTAGTTTGCGAGTCCGTCCCTGTAGTTTGCGAGTCCGTCCCTGTAGCTTGCGAATGTCCGTCCCTGTAGTTTGCGAATGTCCGTCCCTGTAGTTTGCGAGTCCGCCCCCTGTAGCTTGCGAATGTCCGTCCCTGTAGTTTGCGAGTCCGTCCCTGTAGTCTGCGAATGTCCGTCCCTGTAGTTTGCGAATGTCCGTCCCTGTAGTTTGCGAATGTCCGTCCCTGTAGCTTGCGAGTCCGTCCCTGTAGTCTGCGAATGTCCGTCCCTGTAGTTTGCGAATGTCCGTCCCTGTAGTTTGCGAGTCCGCCCCCTGTAGTTTGCGAATGTCCGTCCCTGTAGTCTGCGAATGTCCGTCCCTGTAGTTTGCGAGTCCGTCCCTGTAGTTTGCGAGTCCGTCCCTGTAGCTTGCGAATGTCCGTCCCTGTAGTTTGCGAATGTCCGTCCCTGTAGTTTGCGAATGTCCGTCCCTGTAGCTTGCGAATGTCCGTCCCTGTAGTTTGCGAGTCCGTCCCTGTAGTTTGCGAGTCCGTCCCTGTAGTTTGCGAGTCCGCCCCCTGTAGTTTGCGAATGTCCGTCCCTGTAGCTTGCGAATGTCCGTCCCTGTAGTTTGCGAGTCCGTCCCTGTAGTTTGCGAGTCCGTCCCTGTAGCTTGCGAATGTCCGTCCCTGTAGTTTGCGAATGTCCGTCCCTGTAGTTTGCGAATGTCCGTCCCTGTAGTTTGCGAGTCCGTCCCTGTAGTCTGCGAATGTCCGTCCCTGTAGTTTGCGAGTCCGTCCCTGTAGTTTGCGAGTCCGTCCCTGTAGCTTGCGAATGTCCGTCCCTGTAGTTTGCGAATGTCCGTCCCTGTAGTTTGCGAATGTCCGTCCCTGTAGCTTGCGAATGTCCGTCCCTGTAGTTTGCGAGTCCGTCCCTGTAGTTTGCGAGTCCGTCCCTGTAGTTTGCGAGTCCGTCCCTGTAGTTTGCGAGTCCGCCCCCTGTAGTTTGCGAATGTCCGTCCCTGTAGCTTGCGAATGTCCGTCCCTGTAGTTTGCGAGTCCGTCCCTGTAGTTTGCGAGTCCGTCCCTGTAGCTTGCGAATGTCCGTCCCTGTAGTTTGCGAATGTCCGTCCCTGTAGTTTGCGAATGTCCGTCCCTGTAGCTTGCGAATGTCCGTCCCTGTAGTTTGCGAGTCCGTCCCTGTAGTTTGCGAGTCCGTCCCTGTAGTTTGCGAATGTCCGTCCCTGTAGTTTGCGAATGTCCGTCCCTGTAGTTTGCGAATGTCCGTCCCTGTAGCTTGCGAATGTCCGTCCCTGTAGTTTGCGAGTCCGTCCCTGTAGTTTGCGAGTCCGTCCCTGTAGTTTGCGAGTCCGTCCCTGTAGTTTGCGAGTCCGCCCCCTGTAGTTTGCGAATGTCCGTCCCTGTAGCTTGCGAATGTCCGTCCCTGTAGTTTGCGAGTCCGTCCCTGTAGTTTGCGAATGTCCGCCCCTGTAGTTTGCGAATGTCCGTCCCTGTAGTTTGCGAATGTCCGTCCCTGTAGTTTGCGAGTCCGCCCCCTGTAGTTTGCGAGTCCGCCCCCTGTAGTTTGCGAGTCCGTCCCTGTAGTTTGCGAGTCCGCCCCCTGTAGTTTGCGAGTCCGCCCCCTGTAGTTTGCGAGTCCGTCCCTGTAGTTTGCGAATGTCCGTCCCTGTAGTTTGCGAGTCCGTCCCTGTAGTTTGCGAGTCCGCCCCCTGTAGTTTGCGAGTCCGTCCCTGTAGTTTGCGAGTCCGCCCCCTGTAGTTTGCGAGTCCGTCCCTGTAGTTTGCGAGTCCGTCCCTGTAGTTTGCGAATGTCCGTCCCTGTAGTTTGCGAGTCCGCCCCCTGTAGTTTGCGAGTCCGCCCCCTGTAGTTTGCGAATGTCCGTCCCTGTAGTTTGCGAGTCCGCCCCCTGTAGTTTGCGAGTCCGCCCCCTGTAGTTTGCGAGTCCGTCCCTGTAGTTTGCGAATGTCCGTCCCTGTAGTTTGCGAGTCCGTCCCTGTAGTTTGCGAGTCCGCCCCCTGTAGTTTGCGAGTCCGTCCCTGTAGTTTGCGAGTCCGCCCCCTGTAGTTTGCGAGTCCGTCCCTGTAGTTTGCGAATGTCCGTCCCTGTAGTTTGCGAATGTCCGCCCCTGTAGCTTGCGAATGTCCGTCCCTGTAGTTTGCGAATGTCCGTCCCTGTAGTTTGCGAATGTCCGTCCCTGTAGCTTGCGAATGTCCGTCCCTGTAGTTTGCGAATGTCCGTCCCTGTAGTTTGCGAATGTCCGTCCCTGTAGCTTGCGAATGTCCGTCCCTGTAGTTTGCGAATGTCCGTCCCTGTAGTTTGCGAATGTCCGTCCCTGTAGCTTGCGAATGTCCGCCCCTGTAGTTTGCGAGTCCGCCCCCTGTAGTTTGCGAGTCCGCCCCCTGTAGTTTGCGAGTCCGTCCCTGTAGTTTGCGAATGTCCGTCCCTGTAGCTTGCGAATGTCCGCCCCTGTAGTTTGCGAGTCCGCCCCCTGTAGTTTGCGAGTCCGCCCCCTGTAGTTTGCGAGTCCGTCCCTGTAGTTTGCGAATGTCCGTCCCTGTAGCTTGCGAATGTCCGTCCCTGTAGCTTGCGAATGTCCGCCCCTGTAGTTTGCGAATGTCCGTCCCTGTAGTTTGCGAATGTCCGTCCCTGTAGCTTGCGAATGTCCGTCCCTGTAGCTTGCGAATGTCCGCCCCTGTAGTTTGCGAATGTCCGTCCCTGTAGTTTGCGAATGTCCGTCCCTGTAGTTTGCGAATGTCCGTCTCTGTAGTTTGCGAATGTCCGTCCCTGTAGTTTGCGAGTCCGTCCCTGTAGTTTGCGAGTCCGTCCCTGTAGTCTGCGAATGTCCGTCCCTGTAGTTTGCGAGTCCGTCCCTGTAGTTTGCGAATGTCCGTCCCTGTAGTTTGCGAATGTCCGTCCCTGTAGTTTGCGAGTCCGTCCCTGTAGTTTGCGAGTCCGTCCCTGTAGTCTGCGAGTCCGCCCCCTGTAGTTTGCGAATGTCCGTCCCTGTAGTTTGCGAATGTCCGTCCCTGTAGTTTGCGAATGTCCGTCCCTGTAGTTTGCGAGTCCGTCCCTGTAGTTTGCGAGTCCGTCCCTGTAGTTTGCGAGTCCGTCCCTGTAGTCTGCGAGTCCGTCCCTGTAGTTTGCGAGTCCGTCCCTGTAGTTTGCGAGTCCGTCCCTGTAGTCTGCGAATGTCCGTCCCTGTAGTCTGCGAGTCCGTCCCTGTAGTCTGCGAATGTCCGTCCCTGTAGCTTGCGAATGTCCGTCCCTGTAGTTTGCGAGTCCGTCCCTGTAGTTTGCGAATGTCCGTCCCTGTAGCTTGCGAATGTCCGTCCCTGTAGTTTGCGAGTCCGTCCCTGTAGTCTGCGAATGTCCGTCCCTGTAGCTTGCGAGTCCGTCCCTGTAGTCTGCGAATGTCCGTCCCTGTAGTTTGCGAATGTCCGTCCCTGTAGTTTGCGAATGTCCGTCCCTGTAGCTTGCGAGTCCGTCCCTGTAGTCTGCGAATGTCCGTCCCTGTAGTTTGCGAATGTCCGTCCCTGTAGTTTGCGAGTCCGCCCCCTGTAGTTTGCGAATGTCCGTCCCTGTAGTCTGCGAATGTCCGTCCCTGTAGTTTGCGAGTCCGTCCCTGTAGTTTGCGAGTCCGTCCCTGTAGCTTGCGAATGTCCGTCCCTGTAGTTTGCGAATGTCCGTCCCTGTAGTTTGCGAGTCCGCCCCCTGTAGCTTGCGAATGTCCGTCCCTGTAGTTTGCGAGTCCGTCCCTGTAGTCTGCGAATGTCCGTCCCTGTAGTTTGCGAATGTCCGTCCCTGTAGTTTGCGAGTCCGCCCCCTGTAGTTTGCGAATGTCCGTCCCTGTAGTCTGCGAATGTCCGTCCCTGTAGTTTGCGAGTCCGTCCCTGTAGTTTGCGAGTCCGTCCCTGTAGCTTGCGAATGTCCGTCCCTGTAGTTTGCGAATGTCCGTCCCTGTAGTTTGCGAGTCCGCCCCCTGTAGTTTGCGAATGTCCGTCCCTGTAGTCTGCGAATGTCCGTCCCTGTAGTTTGCGAGTCCGTCCCTGTAGTTTGCGAGTCCGTCCCTGTAGCTTGCGAATGTCCGTCCCTGTAGTTTGCGAATGTCCGTCCCTGTAGTTTGCGAGTCCGCCCCCTGTAGCTTGCGAATGTCCGTCCCTGTAGTTTGCGAGTCCGTCCCTGTAGTCTGCGAATGTCCGTCCCTGTAGTTTGCGAATGTCCGTCCCTGTAGTTTGCGAATGTCCGTCCCTGTAGCTTGCGAGTCCGTCCCTGTAGTCTGCGAATGTCCGTCCCTGTAGTTTGCGAATGTCCGTCCCTGTAGTTTGCGAGTCCGCCCCCTGTAGTTTGCGAATGTCCGTCCCTGTAGTCTGCGAATGTCCGTCCCTGTAGTTTGCGAGTCCGTCCCTGTAGTTTGCGAGTCCGTCCCTGTAGCTTGCGAATGTCCGTCCCTGTAGTTTGCGAATGTCCGTCCCTGTAGTTTGCGAATGTCCGTCCCTGTAGCTTGCGAATGTCCGTCCCTGTAGTTTGCGAGTCCGTCCCTGTAGTTTGCGAGTCCGTCCCTGTAGTTTGCGAGTCCGTCCCTGTAGTTTGCGAGTCCGCCCCCTGTAGTTTGCGAGTCCGCCCCCTGTAGTTTGCGAATGTCCGTCCCTGTAGCTTGCGAATGTCCGTCCCTGTAGTTTGCGAGTCCGTCCCTGTAGTTTGCGAGTCCGTCCCTGTAGCTTGCGAATGTCCGTCCCTGTAGTTTGCGAATGTCCGTCCCTGTAGTTTGCGAATGTCCGTCCCTGTAGTTTGCGAGTCCGTCCCTGTAGTCTGCGAATGTCCGTCCCTGTAGTTTGCGAGTCCGTCCCTGTAGTTTGCGAGTCCGTCCCTGTAGCTTGCGAATGTCCGTCCCTGTAGTTTGCGAATGTCCGTCCCTGTAGTTTGCGAATGTCCGTCCCTGTAGCTTGCGAATGTCCGTCCCTGTAGTTTGCGAGTCCGTCCCTGTAGTTTGCGAGTCCGTCCCTGTAGTTTGCGAGTCCGTCCCTGTAGTTTGCGAGTCCGCCCCCTGTAGTTTGCGAATGTCCGTCCCTGTAGCTTGCGAATGTCCGTCCCTGTAGTTTGCGAGTCCGTCCCTGTAGTTTGCGAGTCCGTCCCTGTAGCTTGCGAATGTCCGTCCCTGTAGTTTGCGAATGTCCGTCCCTGTAGTTTGCGAATGTCCGTCCCTGTAGCTTGCGAATGTCCGTCCCTGTAGTTTGCGAGTCCGTCCCTGTAGTTTGCGAGTCCGTCCCTGTAGTTTGCGAATGTCCGTCCCTGTAGTTTGCGAATGTCCGTCCCTGTAGTTTGCGAATGTCCGTCCCTGTAGCTTGCGAATGTCCGTCCCTGTAGTTTGCGAGTCCGTCCCTGTAGTTTGCGAGTCCGTCCCTGTAGTTTGCGAGTCCGTCCCTGTAGTTTGCGAGTCCGCCCCCTGTAGTTTGCGAATGTCCGTCCCTGTAGCTTGCGAATGTCCGTCCCTGTAGTTTGCGAGTCCGTCCCTGTAGTTTGCGAATGTCCGCCCCTGTAGTTTGCGAATGTCCGTCCCTGTAGTTTGCGAATGTCCGTCCCTGTAGTTTGCGAGTCCGCCCCCTGTAGTTTGCGAGTCCGCCCCCTGTAGTTTGCGAGTCCGTCCCTGTAGTTTGCGAGTCCGCCCCCTGTAGTTTGCGAGTCCGCCCCCTGTAGTTTGCGAGTCCGTCCCTGTAGTTTGCGAATGTCCGTCCCTGTAGTTTGCGAGTCCGTCCCTGTAGTTTGCGAGTCCGCCCCCTGTAGTTTGCGAGTCCGTCCCTGTAGTTTGCGAGTCCGCCCCCTGTAGTTTGCGAGTCCGTCCCTGTAGTTTGCGAGTCCGTCCCTGTAGTTTGCGAATGTCCGTCCCTGTAGTTTGCGAGTCCGCCCCCTGTAGTTTGCGAGTCCGCCCCCTATAGTTTGCGAATGTCCGTCCCTGTAGTTTGCGAGTCCGCCCCCTGTAGTTTGCGAGTCCGCCCCCTGTAGTTTGCGAGTCCGTCCCTGTAGTTTGCGAATGTCCGTCCCTGTAGTTTGCGAGTCCGTCCCTGTAGTTTGCGAGTCCGCCCCCTGTAGTTTGCGAGTCCGTCCCTGTAGTTTGCGAGTCCGCCCCCTGTAGTTTGCGAGTCCGTCCCTGTAGTTTGCGAATGTCCGTCCCTGTAGTTTGCGAATGTCCGCCCCTGTAGCTTGCGAATGTCCGTCCCTGTAGTTTGCGAATGTCCGTCCCTGTAGTTTGCGAATGTCCGTCCCTGTAGCTTGCGAATGTCCGTCCCTGTAGTTTGCGAATGTCCGTCCCTGTAGTTTGCGAATGTCCGTCCCTGTAGCTTGCGAATGTCCGTCCCTGTAGTTTGCGAATGTCCGTCCCTGTAGTTTGCGAATGTCCGTCCCTGTAGCTTGCGAATGTCCGCCCCTGTAGTTTGCGAGTCCGCCCCCTGTAGTTTGCGAGTCCGCCCCCTGTAGTTTGCGAGTCCGTCCCTGTAGTTTGCGAATGTCCGTCCCTGTAGCTTGCGAATGTCCGCCCCTGTAGTTTGCGAGTCCGCCCCCTGTAGTTTGCGAGTCCGCCCCCTGTAGTTTGCGAGTCCGTCCCTGTAGTTTGCGAATGTCCGTCCCTGTAGTTTGCGAGTCCGCCCCCTGTAGTTTGCGAATGTCCGTCCCTGTAGTCTGCGAATGTCCGTCCCTGTAGTTTGCGAGTCCGTCCCTGTAGTTTGCGAGTCCGTCCCTGTAGCTTGCGAATGTCCGTCCCTGTAGTTTGCGAATGTCCGTCCCTGTAGTTTGCGAGTCCGCCCCCTGTAGCTTGCGAATGTCCGTCCCTGTAGTTTGCGAGTCCGTCCCTGTAGTCTGCGAATGTCCGTCCCTGTAGTTTGCGAATGTCCGTCCCTGTAGTTTGCGAGTCCGCCCCCTGTAGTTTGCGAATGTCCGTCCCTGTAGTCTGCGAATGTCCGTCCCTGTAGTTTGCGAGTCCGTCCCTGTAGTTTGCGAGTCCGTCCCTGTAGCTTGCGAATGTCCGTCCCTGTAGTTTGCGAATGTCCGTCCCTGTAGTTTGCGAGTCCGCCCCCTGTAGTTTGCGAATGTCCGTCCCTGTAGTCTGCGAATGTCCGTCCCTGTAGTTTGCGAGTCCGTCCCTGTAGTTTGCGAGTCCGTCCCTGTAGCTTGCGAATGTCCGTCCCTGTAGTTTGCGAATGTCCGTCCCTGTAGTTTGCGAGTCCGCCCCCTGTAGCTTGCGAATGTCCGTCCCTGTAGTTTGCGAGTCCGTCCCTGTAGTCTGCGAATGTCCGTCCCTGTAGTTTGCGAATGTCCGTCCCTGTAGTTTGCGAATGTCCGTCCCTGTAGCTTGCGAGTCCGTCCCTGTAGTCTGCGAATGTCCGTCCCTGTAGTTTGCGAATGTCCGTCCCTGTAGTTTGCGAGTCCGCCCCCTGTAGTTTGCGAATGTCCGTCCCTGTAGTCTGCGAATGTCCGTCCCTGTAGTTTGCGAGTCCGTCCCTGTAGTTTGCGAGTCCGTCCCTGTAGCTTGCGAATGTCCGTCCCTGTAGTTTGCGAATGTCCGTCCCTGTAGTTTGCGAATGTCCGTCCCTGTAGCTTGCGAATGTCCGTCCCTGTAGTTTGCGAGTCCGTCCCTGTAGTTTGCGAGTCCGTCCCTGTAGTTTGCGAGTCCGTCCCTGTAGTTTGCGAGTCCGCCCCCTGTAGTTTGCGAGTCCGCCCCCTGTAGTTTGCGAATGTCCGTCCCTGTAGCTTGCGAATGTCCGTCCCTGTAGTTTGCGAGTCCGTCCCTGTAGTTTGCGAGTCCGTCCCTGTAGCTTGCGAATGTCCGTCCCTGTAGTTTGCGAATGTCCGTCCCTGTAGTTTGCGAATGTCCGTCCCTGTAGTTTGCGAGTCCGTCCCTGTAGTCTGCGAATGTCCGTCCCTGTAGTTTGCGAGTCCGTCCCTGTAGTTTGCGAGTCCGTCCCTGTAGCTTGCGAATGTCCGTCCCTGTAGTTTGCGAATGTCCGTCCCTGTAGTTTGCGAATGTCCGTCCCTGTAGCTTGCGAATGTCCGTCCCTGTAGTTTGCGAGTCCGTCCCTGTAGTTTGCGAGTCCGTCCCTGTAGTTTGCGAGTCCGTCCCTGTAGTTTGCGAGTCCGCCCCCTGTAGTTTGCGAATGTCCGTCCCTGTAGCTTGCGAATGTCCGTCCCTGTAGTTTGCGAGTCCGTCCCTGTAGTTTGCGAGTCCGTCCCTGTAGCTTGCGAATGTCCGTCCCTGTAGTTTGCGAATGTCCGTCCCTGTAGTTTGCGAATGTCCGTCCCTGTAGCTTGCGAATGTCCGTCCCTGTAGTTTGCGAGTCCGTCCCTGTAGTTTGCGAGTCCGTCCCTGTAGTTTGCGAATGTCCGTCCCTGTAGTTTGCGAATGTCCGTCCCTGTAGTTTGCGAATGTCCGTCCCTGTAGCTTGCGAATGTCCGTCCCTGTAGTTTGCGAGTCCGTCCCTGTAGTTTGCGAGTCCGTCCCTGTAGTTTGCGAGTCCGTCCCTGTAGTTTGCGAGTCCGCCCCCTGTAGTTTGCGAATGTCCGTCCCTGTAGCTTGCGAATGTCCGTCCCTGTAGTTTGCGAGTCCGTCCCTGTAGTTTGCGAATGTCCGCCCCTGTAGTTTGCGAATGTCCGTCCCTGTAGTTTGCGAATGTCCGTCCCTGTAGTTTGCGAGTCCGCCCCCTGTAGTTTGCGAGTCCGTCCCTGTAGTTTGCGAATGTCCGTCCCTGTAGCTTGCGAATGTCCGCCCCTGTAGTTTGCGAGTCCGCCCCCTGTAGTTTGCGAGTCCGCCCCCTGTAGTTTGCGAGTCCGTCCCTGTAGTTTGCGAATGTCCGTCCCTGTAGTTTGCGAGTCCGCCCCCTGTAGTTTGCGAATGTCCGTCCCTGTAGTCTGCGAATGTCCGTCCCTGTAGTTTGCGAGTCCGTCCCTGTAGTTTGCGAGTCCGTCCCTGTAGCTTGCGAATGTCCGTCCCTGTAGTTTGCGAATGTCCGTCCCTGTAGTTTGCGAGTCCGCCCCCTGTAGCTTGCGAATGTCCGTCCCTGTAGTTTGCGAGTCCGTCCCTGTAGTCTGCGAATGTCCGTCCCTGTAGTTTGCGAATGTCCGTCCCTGTAGTTTGCGAGTCCGCCCCCTGTAGTTTGCGAATGTCCGTCCCTGTAGTCTGCGAATGTCCGTCCCTGTAGTTTGCGAGTCCGTCCCTGTAGTTTGCGAGTCCGTCCCTGTAGCTTGCGAATGTCCGTCCCTGTAGTTTGCGAATGTCCGTCCCTGTAGTTTGCGAGTCCGCCCCCTGTAGTTTGCGAATGTCCGTCCCTGTAGTCTGCGAATGTCCGTCCCTGTAGTTTGCGAGTCCGTCCCTGTAGTTTGCGAGTCCGTCCCTGTAGCTTGCGAATGTCCGTCCCTGTAGTTTGCGAATGTCCGTCCCTGTAGTTTGCGAGTCCGCCCCCTGTAGCTTGCGAATGTCCGTCCCTGTAGTTTGCGAGTCCGTCCCTGTAGTCTGCGAATGTCCGTCCCTGTAGTTTGCGAATGTCCGTCCCTGTAGTTTGCGAATGTCCGTCCCTGTAGCTTGCGAGTCCGTCCCTGTAGTCTGCGAATGTCCGTCCCTGTAGTTTGCGAATGTCCGTCCCTGTAGTTTGCGAGTCCGCCCCCTGTAGTTTGCGAATGTCCGTCCCTGTAGTCTGCGAATGTCCGTCCCTGTAGTTTGCGAGTCCGTCCCTGTAGTTTGCGAGTCCGTCCCTGTAGCTTGCGAATGTCCGTCCCTGTAGTTTGCGAATGTCCGTCCCTGTAGTTTGCGAATGTCCGTCCCTGTAGCTTGCGAATGTCCGTCCCTGTAGTTTGCGAGTCCGTCCCTGTAGTTTGCGAGTCCGTCCCTGTAGTTTGCGAGTCCGTCCCTGTAGTTTGCGAGTCCGCCCCCTGTAGTTTGCGAGTCCGCCCCCTGTAGTTTGCGAATGTCCGTCCCTGTAGCTTGCGAATGTCCGTCCCTGTAGTTTGCGAGTCCGTCCCTGTAGTTTGCGAGTCCGTCCCTGTAGCTTGCGAATGTCCGTCCCTGTAGTTTGCGAATGTCCGTCCCTGTAGTTTGCGAATGTCCGTCCCTGTAGTTTGCGAGTCCGTCCCTGTAGTCTGCGAATGTCCGTCCCTGTAGTTTGCGAGTCCGTCCCTGTAGTTTGCGAGTCCGTCCCTGTAGCTTGCGAATGTCCGTCCCTGTAGTTTGCGAATGTCCGTCCCTGTAGTTTGCGAATGTCCGTCCCTGTAGCTTGCGAATGTCCGTCCCTGTAGTTTGCGAGTCCGTCCCTGTAGTTTGCGAGTCCGTCCCTGTAGTTTGCGAGTCCGTCCCTGTAGTTTGCGAGTCCGCCCCCTGTAGTTTGCGAATGTCCGTCCCTGTAGCTTGCGAATGTCCGTCCCTGTAGTTTGCGAGTCCGTCCCTGTAGTTTGCGAGTCCGTCCCTGTAGCTTGCGAATGTCCGTCCCTGTAGTTTGCGAATGTCCGTCCCTGTAGTTTGCGAATGTCCGTCCCTGTAGCTTGCGAATGTCCGTCCCTGTAGTTTGCGAGTCCGTCCCTGTAGTTTGCGAGTCCGTCCCTGTAGTTTGCGAATGTCCGTCCCTGTAGTTTGCGAATGTCCGTCCCTGTAGTTTGCGAATGTCCGTCCCTGTAGCTTGCGAATGTCCGTCCCTGTAGTTTGCGAGTCCGTCCCTGTAGTTTGCGAGTCCGTCCCTGTAGTTTGCGAGTCCGTCCCTGTAGTTTGCGAGTCCGCCCCCTGTAGTTTGCGAATGTCCGTCCCTGTAGCTTGCGAATGTCCGTCCCTGTAGTTTGCGAGTCCGTCCCTGTAGTTTGCGAATGTCCGCCCCTGTAGTTTGCGAATGTCCGTCCCTGTAGTTTGCGAATGTCCGTCCCTGTAGTTTGCGAGTCCGCCCCCTGTAGTTTGCGAGTCCGCCCCCTGTAGTTTGCGAGTCCGTCCCTGTAGTTTGCGAGTCCGCCCCCTGTAGTTTGCGAGTCCGCCCCCTGTAGTTTGCGAGTCCGTCCCTGTAGTTTGCGAATGTCCGTCCCTGTAGTTTGCGAGTCCGTCCCTGTAGTTTGCGAGTCCGCCCCCTGTAGTTTGCGAGTCCGTCCCTGTAGTTTGCGAGTCCGCCCCCTGTAGTTTGCGAGTCCGTCCCTGTAGTTTGCGAGTCCGTCCCTGTAGTTTGCGAATGTCCGTCCCTGTAGTTTGCGAGTCCGCCCCCTGTAGTTTGCGAGTCCGCCCCCTATAGTTTGCGAATGTCCGTCCCTGTAGTTTGCGAGTCCGCCCCCTGTAGTTTGCGAGTCCGCCCCCTGTAGTTTGCGAGTCCGTCCCTGTAGTTTGCGAATGTCCGTCCCTGTAGTTTGCGAGTCCGTCCCTGTAGTTTGCGAGTCCGCCCCCTGTAGTTTGCGAGTCCGTCCCTGTAGTTTGCGAGTCCGCCCCCTGTAGTTTGCGAGTCCGTCCCTGTAGTTTGCGAATGTCCGTCCCTGTAGTTTGCGAATGTCCGCCCCTGTAGCTTGCGAATGTCCGTCCCTGTAGTTTGCGAATGTCCGTCCCTGTAGTTTGCGAATGTCCGTCCCTGTAGCTTGCGAATGTCCGTCCCTGTAGTTTGCGAATGTCCGTCCCTGTAGTTTGCGAATGTCCGTCCCTGTAGCTTGCGAATGTCCGTCCCTGTAGTTTGCGAATGTCCGTCCCTGTAGTTTGCGAATGTCCGTCCCTGTAGCTTGCGAATGTCCGCCCCTGTAGTTTGCGAGTCCGCCCCCTGTAGTTTGCGAGTCCGCCCCCTGTAGTTTGCGAGTCCGTCCCTGTAGTTTGCGAATGTCCGTCCCTGTAGCTTGCGAATGTCCGCCCCTGTAGTTTGCGAGTCCGCCCCCTGTAGTTTGCGAGTCCGCCCCCTGTAGTTTGCGAGTCCGTCCCTGTAGTTTGCGAATGTCCGTCCCTGTAGCTTGCGAATGTCCGTCCCTGTAGCTTGCGAATGTCCGCCCCTGTAGTTTGCGAATGTCCGTCCCTGTAGTTTGCGAATGTCCGTCCCTGTAGCTTGCGAATGTCCGTCCCTGTAGCTTGCGAATGTCCGCCCCTGTAGTTTGCGAATGTCCGTCCCTGTAGTTTGCGAATGTCCGTCCCTGTAGTTTGCGAATGTCCGTCTCTGTAGTTTGCGAATGTCCGTCCCTGTAGTTTGCGAGTCCGTCCCTGTAGTTTGCGAGTCCGTCCCTGTAGTCTGCGAATGTCCGTCCCTGTAGTTTGCGAGTCCGTCCCTGTAGTTTGCGAATGTCCGTCCCTGTAGTTTGCGAATGTCCGTCCCTGTAGTTTGCGAGTCCGTCCCTGTAGTTTGCGAGTCCGTCCCTGTAGTCTGCGAGTCCGCCCCCTGTAGTTTGCGAATGTCCGTCCCTGTAGTTTGCGAATGTCCGTCCCTGTAGTTTGCGAATGTCCGTCCCTGTAGTTTGCGAGTCCGTCCCTGTAGTTTGCGAGTCCGTCCCTGTAGTTTGCGAGTCCGTCCCTGTAGTCTGCGAGTCCGTCCCTGTAGTTTGCGAATGTCCGTCCCTGTAGTTTGCGAGTCCGCCCCCTGTATGGTGCGAGTCCGCCCCCTGTAGTTTGCGAGTCCGTCCCTGTAGTTTGCGAATGTCCGTCCCTGTAGTTTGCGAATGTCCGTCCCTGTAGTTTGCGAGTCCGTCCCTGTAGTTTGCGAGTCCGTCCCTGTAGTTTGCGAATGTCCGTCCCTGTAGTTTGCGAGTCCGTCCCTGTAGTTTGCGAATGTCCGTCCCTGTAGTTTGCGAGTCCGTCCCTGTAGTTTGCGAATGTCCGTCCCTGTAGTTTGCGAATGTCCGTCCCTGTAGTTTGCGAATGTCCGTCCCTGTAGCTTGCGAATGTCCGTCCCTGTAGCTTGCGAATGTCCGTCCCTGTAGTTTGCGAATGTCCGTCCCTGTAGTTTGCGAATGTCCGTCCCTGTAGCTTGCGAATGTCCGCCCCTGTAGTTTGCGAGTCCGCCCCCTGTAGTTTGCGAGTCCGCCCCCTGTAGTTTGCGAGTCCGTCCCTGTAGTTTGCGAATGTCCGTCCCTGTAGCTTGCGAATGTCCGCCCCTGTAGTTTGCGAGTCCGCCCCCTGTAGTTTGCGAGTCCGCCCCCTGTAGTTTGCGAGTCCGTCCCTGTAGTTTGCGAATGTCCGTCCCTGTAGCTTGCGAATGTCCGTCCCTGTAGCTTGCGAATGTCCGCCCCTGTAGTTTGCGAATGTCCGTCCCTGTAGTTTGCGAATGTCCGTCCCTGTAGCTTGCGAATGTCCGTCCCTGTAGCTTGCGAATGTCCGCCCCTGTAGTTTGCGAATGTCCGTCCCTGTAGTTTGCGAATGTCCGTCCCTGTAGTTTGCGAATGTCCGTCTCTGTAGTTTGCGAATGTCCGTCCCTGTAGTTTGCGAGTCCGTCCCTGTAGTTTGCGAGTCCGTCCCTGTAGTTTGCGAATGTCCGTCCCTGTAGTTTGCGAGTCCGTCCCTGTAGTTTGCGAGTCCGTCCCTGTAGTCTGCGAGTCCGCCCCCTGTAGTTTGCGAATGTCCGTCCATGTAGTTTGCGAATGTCCGTCCCTGTAGTTTGCGAATGTCCGTCCCTGTAGTTTGCGAGTCCGTCCCTGTAGTTTGCGAGTCCGTCCCTGTAGTTTGCGAGTCCGTCCCTGTAGTCTGCGAGTCCGTCCCTGTAGTTTGCGAATGTCCGTCCCTGTAGTTTGCGAGTCCGCCCCCTGTATGGTGCGAGTCCGCCCCCTGTAGTTTGCGAGTCCGTCCCTGTAGTTTGCGAATGTCCGTCCCTGTAGTTTGCGAATGTCCGTCCCTGTAGTTTGCGAGTCCGTCCCTGTAGTTTGCGAGTCCGTCCCTGTAGTTTGCGAATGTCCGTCCCTGTAGTTTGCGAGTCCGTCCCTGTAGTTTGCGAATGTCCGTCCCTGTAGTTTGCGAGTCCGTCCCTGTAGTTTGCGAATGTCCGTCCCTGTAGTTTGCGAGTCCGTCCCTGTAGTTTGCGAATGTCCGTCCCTGTAGTTTGCGAATGTCCGTCCCTGTAGTTTGCGAATGTCCGTCCCTGTAGTTTGCGAGTCCGTCCCTGTAGTTTGCGAGTCCGCCCCCTGTAGTTTGCGAGTCCGTCCCTGTAGTTTGCGAATGTCCGTCCCTGTAGTTTGCGAGTCCGCCCCCTGTAGTTTGCGAGTCCGCCCCCTGTAGTTTGCGAGTCCGTCCCTGTAGTTTGCGAGTCCGCCCCCTGTAGTTTGCGAGTCCGTCCCTGTAGTTTGCGAATGTCCGTCCCTGTAGCTTGCGAATGTCCGTCCCTGTAGTCTGCGAGTCCGCCCCCTGTAGTTTGCGAATGTCCGTCCCTGTAGTTTGCGAATGTCCGTCCCTGTAGTTTGCGAATGTCCGTCCCTGTAGTCTGCGAATGTCCGTCCCTGTAGTTTGCGAGTCCGTCCCTGTAGTTTGCGAGTCCGCCCCCTGTAGTTTGCGAATGTCCGTCCCTGTAGCTTGCGAATGTCCGTCCCTGTAGTCTGCGAGTCCGCCCCCTGTAGTTTGCGAATGTCCGTCCCTGTAGTTTGCGAATGTCCGTCCCTGTAGTTTGCGAATGTCCGTCCCTGTAGTCTGCGAATGTCCGTCCCTGTAGTTTGCGAGTCCGTCCCTGTAGTTTGCGAGTCCGCCCCCTGTAGTTTGCGAATGTCCGTCCCTGTAGTTTGCGAATGTCCGTCCCTGTAGTTTGCGAATGTCCGTCCCTGTAGTTTGCGAGTCCGCCCCCTGTAGTTTGCGAGTCCGCCCCCTGTAGTTTGCGAGTCCGTCCCTGTAGTTTGCGAATGTCCGTCCCTGTAGCTTGCGAATGTCCGTCCCTGTAGCTTGCGAATGTCCGCCCCTGTAGTTTGCGAATGTCCGTCCCTGTAGTTTGCGAATGTCCGTCCCTGTAGCTTGCGAATGTCCGTCCCTGTAGCTTGCGAATGTCCGCCCCTGTAGTTTGCGAATGTCCGTCCCTGTAGTTTGCGAATGTCCGTCCCTGTAGTTTGCGAATGTCCGTCTCTGTAGTTTGCGAATGTCCGTCCCTGTAGTTTGCGAGTCCGTCCCTGTAGTTTGCGAGTCCGTCCCTGTAGTCTGCGAATGTCCGTCCCTGTAGTTTGCGAGTCCGTCCCTGTAGTTTGCGAATGTCCGTCCCTGTAGTTTGCGAATGTCCGTCCCTGTAGTTTGCGAGTCCGTCCCTGTAGTTTGCGAGTCCGTCCCTGTAGTCTGCGAGTCCGCCCCCTGTAGTTTGCGAATGTCCGTCCCTGTAGTTTGCGAATGTCCGTCCCTGTAGTTTGCGAATGTCCGTCCCTGTAGTTTGCGAGTCCGTCCCTGTAGTTTGCGAGTCCGTCCCTGTAGTTTGCGAGTCCGTCCCTGTAGTCTGCGAGTCCGTCCCTGTAGTTTGCGAATGTCCGTCCCTGTAGTTTGCGAGTCCGCCCCCTGTAGTTTGCGAGTCCGCCCCCTGTAGTTTGCGAGTCCGTCCCTGTAGTTTGCGAATGTCCGTCCCTGTAGCTTGCGAATGTCCGTCCCTGTAGCTTGCGAATGTCCGCCCCTGTAGTTTGCGAATGTCCGTCCCTGTAGTTTGCGAATGTCCGTCCCTGTAGCTTGCGAATGTCCGTCCCTGTAGCTTGCGAATGTCCGCCCCTGTAGTTTGCGAATGTCCGTCCCTGTAGTTTGCGAATGTCCGTCCCTGTAGTTTGCGAATGTCCGTCTCTGTAGTTTGCGAATGTCCGTCCCTGTAGTTTGCGAGTCCGTCCCTGTAGTTTGCGAGTCCGTCCCTGTAGTCTGCGAATGTCCGTCCCTGTAGTTTGCGAGTCCGTCCCTGTAGTTTGCGAATGTCCGTCCCTGTAGTTTGCGAATGTCCGTCCCTGTAGTTTGCGAGTCCGTCCCTGTAGTTTGCGAGTCCGTCCCTGTAGTCTGCGAGTCCGCCCCCTGTAGTTTGCGAATGTCCGTCCCTGTAGTTTGCGAATGTCCGTCCCTGTAGTTTGCGAATGTCCGTCCCTGTAGTTTGCGAGTCCGTCCCTGTAGTTTGCGAGTCCGTCCCTGTAGTTTGCGAGTCCGTCCCTGTAGTCTGCGAGTCCGTCCCTGTAGTTTGCGAATGTCCGTCCCTGTAGTTTGCGAGTCCGCCCCCTGTATGGTGCGAGTCCGCCCCCTGTAGTTTGCGAGTCCGTCCCTGTAGTTTGCGAATGTCCGTCCCTGTAGTTTGCGAATGTCCGTCCCTGTAGTTTGCGAGTCCGTCCCTGTAGTTTGCGAGTCCGTCCCTGTAGTTTGCGAATGTCCGTCCCTGTAGTTTGCGAGTCCGTCCCTGTAGTTTGCGAATGTCCGTCCCTGTAGTTTGCGAGTCCGTCCCTGTAGTTTGCGAATGTCCGTCCCTGTAGTTTGCGAGTCCGTCCCTGTAGTTTGCGAATGTCCGTCCCTGTAGTTTGCGAATGTCCGTCCCTGTAGTTTGCGAATGTCCGTCCCTGTAGTTTGCGAGTCCGTCCCTGTAGTTTGCGAGTCCGCCCCCTGTAGTTTGCGAGTCCGTCCCTGTAGTTTGCGAATGTCCGTCCCTGTAGTTTGCGAGTCCGCCCCCTGTAGTTTGCGAGTCCGCCCCCTGTAGTTTGCGAGTCCGTCCCTGTAGTTTGCGAGTCCGCCCCCTGTAGTTTGCGAGTCCGTCCCTGTAGTTTGCGAATGTCCGTCCCTGTAGCTTGCGAATGTCCGTCCCTGTAGTCTGCGAGTCCGCCCCCTGTAGTTTGCGAATGTCCGTCCCTGTAGTTTGTGAATGTCCGTCCCTGTAGTTTGCGAATGTCCGTCCCTGTAGTCTGCGAATGTCCGTCCCTGTAGTTTGCGAGTCCGTCCCTGTAGTTTGCGAGTCCGC
This sequence comes from Chirona hameri, assembly GCA_036785665.1. Taxonomy (NCBI): domain Eukaryota; kingdom Metazoa; phylum Arthropoda; class Thecostraca; order Balanomorpha; family Balanidae; genus Chirona; species Chirona hameri. Next base: position 46,255 of record JAXIVJ010000364.1, on the reverse strand, counting down.
CCCCTGTAGTTTGCGAATGTCCGTCCCTGTAGCTTGCGAATGTCCGTCCCTGTAGTCTGCGAGTCCGCCCCCTGTAGTTTGCGAATGTCCGTCCCTGTAGTTTGCGAATGTCCGTCCCTGTAGTTTGCGAATGTCCGTCCCTGTAGTCTGCGAATGTCCGTCCCTGTAGTTTGCGAGTCCGTCCCTGTAGTTTGCGAGTCCGCCCCTGTAGTTTGCGAATGTCCGTCCCTGTAGTTTGCGAATGTCCGTCCCTGTAGTTTGCGAATGTCCGTCCCTGTAGTTTGCGAGTCCGCCCCCTGTAGTTTGCGAGTCCGTCCCTGTAGTTTGCGAATGTCCGTCCCTGTAGTTTGCGAATGTCCGTCCCTGTAGTTTGCGAATGTCCGTCCCTGTAGTTTGCGAATGTCCGTCCCTGTAGTTTGCGAATGTCCGTCCCTGTAGCTTGCGAATGTCCGTCCCTGTAGTTTGCGAGTCCGTCCCTGTAGTTTGCGAATGTCCGTCCCTGTAGTTTGCGAATGTCCGTCCCTGTAGCTTGCGAATGTCCGTCCCTGTAGTTTGCGAGTCCGTCCCTGTAGTTTGCGAGTCCGTCCCTGTAGTTTGCGAGTCCGTCCCTGTAGTTTGCGAATGTCCGTCCCTGTAGTTTGCGAGTCCGCCCCCTGTAGTTTGCGAGTCCGCCCCCTGTAGTTTGCGAGTCCGCCCCTTTAGCCTGCGAATGTCCGCCCCTGTAGTTTGCGAGTCCGTCCCTGTAGTTTGCGAATGTCCGTCCCTGTAGTTTGCGAATGTCCGTCCCTGTAGTTTGCGAATGTCCGTCCCTGTAGCTTGCGAATGTCCGTCCCTGTAGTTTGCGAGTCCGTCCCTGTAGTTTGCGAATGTCCGTCCCTGTAGTTTGCGAGTCCGCCCCCTGTAGTTTGCGAGTCCGCCCCCTGTAGTTTGCGAGTCCGCCCCTTTAGCCTGCGAATGTCCGCCCCTGTAGTTTGCGAGTCCGTCCCTGTAGTTTGCGAATGTCCGTCCCTGTAGTTTGCGAGTCCGCCCCCTGTAGTTTGCGAGTCCGCCCCCTGTAGTTTGCGAGTCCGTCCCTGTAGTTTGCGAGTCCGCCCCCTGTAGTTTGCGAGTCCGTCCCTGTAGTTTGCGAATGTCCGTCCCTGTAGCTTGCGAATGTCCGTCCCTGTAGTCTGCGAGTCCGCCCCCTGTAGTTTGCGAATGTCCGTCCCTGTAGTTTGCGAATGTCCGTCCCTGTAGTTTGCGAATGTCCGTCCCTGTAGTCTGCGAATGTCCGTCCCTGTAGTTTGCGAGTCCGTCCCTGTAGTTTGCGAGTCCGCCCCCTGTAGTTTGCGAATGTCCGTCCCTGTAGCTTGCGAATGTCCGTCCCTGTAGTCTGCGAGTCCGCCCCCTGTAGTTTGCGAATGTCCGTCCCTGTAGTTTGCGAATGTCCGTCCCTGTAGTTTGCGAATGTCCGTCCCTGTAGTCTGCGAATGTCCGTCCCTGTAGTTTGCGAGTCCGTCCCTGTAGTTTGCGAGTCCGCCCCCTGTAGTTTGCGAATGTCCGTCCCTGTAGTTTGCGAATGTCCGTCCCTGTAGTTTGCGAATGTCCGTCCCTGTAGTTTGCGAGTCCGCCCCCTGTAGTTTGCGAGTCCGTCCCTGTAGTTTGCGAATGTCCGTCCCTGTAGTTTGCGAATGTCCGTCCCTGTAGTTTGCGAATGTCCGTCCCTGTAGTTTGCGAATGTCCGTCCCTGTAGTTTGCGAATGTCCGTCCCTGTAGCTTGCGAATGTCCGTCCCTGTAGTTTGCGAGTCCGTCCCTGTAGTTTGCGAATGTCCGTCCCTGTAGTTTGCGAATGTCCGTCCCTGTAGCTTGCGAATGTCCGTCCCTGTAGTTTGCGAGTCCGTCCCTGTAGTTTGCGAGTCCGTCCCTGTAGTTTGCGAGTCCGTCCCTGTAGTTTGCGAATGTCCGTCCCTGTAGTTTGCGAGTCCGCCCCCTGTAGTTTGCGAGTCCGCCCCCTGTAGTTTGCGAGTCCGCCCCTTTAGCCTGCGAATGTCCGCCCCTGTAGTTTGCGAGTCCGTCCCTGTAGTTTGCGAATGTCCGTCCCTGTAGTTTGCGAATGTCCGTCCCTGTAGTTTGCGAATGTCCGTCCCTGTAGCTTGCGAATGTCCGTCCCTGTAGTTTGCGAGTCCGTCCCCTGTAGTTTGCGAGTCCGTCCCTGTAGTTTGCGAGTCCGCCCCCTGTAGTTTGCGAGTCCGTCCCTGTAGTTTGCGAATGTCCGTCCCTGTAGCTTGCGAATGTCCGTCCCTGTAGTCTGCGAGTCCGCCCCCTGTAGTTTGCGAATGTCCGTCCCTGTAGTTTGCGAATGTCCGTCCCTGTAGTTTGCGAATGTCCGTCCCTGTAGTCTGCGAATGTCCGTCCCTGTAGTTTGCGAGTCCGTCCCTGTAGTTTGCGAGTCCGCCCCCTGTAGTTTGCGAATGTCCGTCCCTGTAGCTTGCGAATGTCCGTCCCTGTAGTCTGCGAGTCCGCCCCCTGTAGTTTGCGAATGTCCGTCCCTGTAGTTTGCGAATGTCCGTCCCTGTAGTTTGCGAATGTCCGTCCCTGTAGTCTGCAAATGTCCGTCCCTGTAGTTTGCGAGTCCGTCCCTGTAGTTTGCGAGTCCGCCCCCTGTAGTTTGCGAATGTCCGTCCCTGTAGTTTGCGAATGTCCGTCCCTGTAGTTTGCGAATGTCCGTCCCTGTAGTTTGCGAGTCCGCCCCCTGTAGTTTGCGAGTCCGTCCCTGTAGTTTGCGAATGTCCGTCCCTGTAGTTTGCGAATGTCCGTCCCTGTAGTTTGCGAATGTCCGTCCCTGTAGTTTGCGAATGTCCGTCCCTGTAGTTTGCGAATGTCCGTCCCTGTAGCTTGCGAATGTCCGTCCCTGTAGTTTGCGAGTCCGTCCCTGTAGTTTGCGAATGTCCGTCCCTGTAGTTTGCGAATGTCCGTCCCTGTAGCTTGCGAATGTCCGTCCCTGTAGTTTGCGAGTCCGTCCCTGTAGTTTGCGAGTCCGTCCCTGTAGTTTGCGAGTCCGTCCCTGTAGTTTGCGAATGTCCGTCCCTGTAGTTTGCGAGTCCGCCCCCTGTAGTTTGCGAGTCCGCCCCCTGTAGTTTGCGAGTCCGCCCCTTTAGCCTGCGAATGTCCGCCCCTGTAGTTTGCGAGTCCGTCCCTGTAGTTTGCGAATGTCCGTCCCTGTAGTTTGCGAATGTCCGTCCCTGTAGTTTGCGAATGTCCGTCCCTGTAGCTTGCGAATGTCCGTCCCTGTAGTTTGCGAGTCCGTCCCTGTAGTTTGCGAATGTCCGTCCCTGTAGTTTGCGAGTCCGCCCCCTGTAGTTTGCGAGTCCGCCCCCTGTAGTTTGCGAGTCCGCCCCTTTAGCCTGCGAATGTCCGCCCCTGTAGTTTGCGAGTCCGTCCCTGTAGTTTGCGAATGTCCGTCCCTGTAGTTTGCGAGTCCGCCCCCTGTAGTTTGCGAGTCCGCCCCCTGTAGTTTGCGAGTCCGTCCCTGTAGTTTGCGAGTCCGCCCCCTGTAGTTTGCGAGTCCGTCCCTGTAGTTTGCGAATGTCCGTCCCTGTAGCTTGCGAATGTCCGTCCCTGTAGTCTGCGAGTCCGCCCCCTGTAGTTTGCGAATGTCCGTCCCTGTAGTTTGCGAATGTCCGTCCCTGTAGTTTGCGAATGTCCGTCCCTGTAGTCTGCGAATGTCCGTCCCTGTAGTTTGCGAGTCCGTCCCTGTAGTTTGCGAGTCCGCCCCCTGTAGTTTGCGAATGTCCGTCCCTGTAGCTTGCGAATGTCCGTCCCTGTAGTCTGCGAGTCCGCCCCCTGTAGTTTGCGAATGTCCGTCCCTGTAGTTTGCGAATGTCCGTCCCTGTAGTTTGCGAATGTCCGTCCCTGTAGTCTGCGAATGTCCGTCCCTGTAGTTTGCGAGTCCGTCCCTGTAGTTTGCGAGTCCGCCCCCTGTAGTTTGCGAATGTCCGTCCCTGTAGTTTGCGAATGTCCGTCCCTGTAGTTTGCGAATGTCCGTCCCTGTAGTTTGCGAGTCCGCCCCCTGTAGTTTGCGAGTCCGTCCCTGTAGTTTGCGAATGTCCGTCCCTGTAGTTTGCGAATGTCCGTCCCTGTAGTTTGCGAATGTCCGTCCCTGTAGTTTGCGAATGTCCGTCCCTGTAGTTTGCGAATGTCCGTCCCTGTAGCTTGCAAATGTCCGTCCCTGTAGTTTGCGAGTCCGTCCCTGTAGTTTGCGAATGTCCGTCCCTGTAGTTTGCGAATGTCCGTCCCTGTAGCTTGCGAATGTCCGTCCCTGTAGTTTGCGAGTCCGTCCCTGTAGTTTGCGAGTCCGTCCCTGTAGTTTGCGAGTCCGTCCCTGTAGTTTGCGAATGTCCGTCCCTGTAGTTTGCGAGTCCGCCCCCTGTAGTTTGCGAGTCCGCCCCCTGTAGTTTGCGAGTCCGCCCCTTTAGCCTGCGAATGTCCGCCCCTGTAGTTTGCGAGTCCGTCCCTGTAGTTTGCGAATGTCCGTCCCTGTAGTTTGCGAATGTCCGTCCCTGTAGTTTGCGAATGTCCGTCCCTGTAGCTTGCGAATGTCCGTCCCTGTAGTTTGCGAGTCCGTCCCTGTAGTTTGCGAATGTCCGTCCCTGTAGTTTGCGAGTCCGCCCCCTGTAGTTTGCGAGTCCGCCCCCTGTAGTTTGCGAGTCCGCCCCTTTAGCCTGCGAATGTCCGCCCCTGTAGTTTGCGAGTCCGTCCCTGTAGTTTGCGAATGTCCGTCCCTGTAGTTTGCGAATGTCCGTCCCTGTAGTTTGCGAATGTCCGTCCCTGTAGTTTGCGAGTCCGTCCCTGTAGTTTGCGAGTCCGTCCCTGTAGTTTGCGAATGTCCGTCCCTGTAGTTTGCGAGTCCGCCCCCTGTAGTTTGCGAGTCCGCCCCCTGTAGTTTGCGAGTCCGCCCCTTTAGCCTGCGAATGTCCGCCCCTGTAGTTTGCGAGTCCGTCCCTGTAGTTTGCGAATGTCCGTCCCTGTAGTTTGCGAATGTCCGTCCCTGTAGTTTGCGAATGTCCGTCCCTGTAGCTTGCGAATGTCCGTCCCTGTAGTTTGCGAGTCCGCCCCCTGTAGTTTGCGAATGTCCGTCCCTGTAGTTTGCGAATGTCCGTCCCTGTAGCTTGCGAATGTCCGTCCCTGTAGTTTGCGAGTCCGCCCCTTTAGCCTGCGAATGTCCGCCCCTGTAGTTTGCGAGTCCGTCCCTGTAGTTTGCGAATGTCCGTCCCTGTAGTTTGCGAATGTCCGTCCCTGTAGTTTGCGAATGTCCGTCCCTGTAGCTTGCGAATGTCCGTCCCTGTAGTTTGCGAGTCCGCCCCTTTAGCCTGCGAATGTCCGCCCCTGTAGTTTGCGAGTCCGTCCCTGTAGTTTGCGAATGTCCGTCCCTGTAGTTTGCGAATGTCCGCCCCCTGTAGTTTGCGAGTCCGTCCCTGTAGTTTGCGAGTCCGTCCCTGTAGTCTGCGAATGTCCGTCCCTGTAGTTTGCGAATGTCCGTCCCTGTAGCTTGCGAATGTCCGTCCCTGTAGTTTGCGAGTCCGCCCCTTTAGCCTGCGAATGTCCGCCCCTGTAGTTTGCGAGTCCGTCCCTGTAGTTTGCGAATGTCCGTCCCTGTAGTTTGCGAGTCCGCCCCTGTAGTTTGCGAATGTCCGTCCCTGTAGTTTGCGAGTCCGCCCCCTGTAGTTTGCGAGTCCGTCCCTGTAGTTTGCGAGTCCGTCCCTGTAGTTTGCGAGTCCGTCCCTGTAGTTTGCGAATGTCCGTCCCTGTAGTTTGCGAATGTCCGTCCCTGTAGTTTGCGAATGTCCGTCCCTGTAGTTTGCGAGTCCGCCCCCTGTAGTTTGCGAGTCCGTCCCTGTAGTTTGCGAGTCCGTCCCTGTAGTTTGCGAGTCCGTCCCTGTAGTTTGCGAGTCCGTCCCTGTAGTTTGCGAATGTCCGTCCCTGTAGTTTGCGAATGTCCGTCCCTGTAGTTTGCGAGTCCGCCCCCTGTAGTTTGCGAGTCCGTCCCTGTAGTTTGCGAGTCCGTCCCTGTAGTTTGCGAATGTCCGTCCCTGTAGTTTGCGAATGTCCGTCCCTGTAGTTTGCGAGTCCGCCCCCTGTAGTTTGCGAGTCCGTCCCTGTAGTTTGCGAGTCCGTCCCTGTAGTTTGCGAATGTCCGTCCCTGTAGCTTGCGAATGTCCGTCCCTGTAGTTTGCGAGTCCGCCCCCTGTAGTTTGCGAGTCCGTCCCTGTAGTTTGCGAGTCCGTCCCTGTAGTTTGCGAGTCCGTCCCTGTAGTTTGCGAATGTCCGTCCCTGTAGTTTGCGAATGTCCGTCCCTGTAGTTTGCGAATGTCCGTCCCTGTAGTTTGCGAGTCCGCCCCCTGTAGTTTGCGAGTCCGTCCCTGTAGTTTGCGAGTCCGTCCCTGTAGTTTGCGAGTCCGTCCCTGTAGTTTGCGAATGTCCGTCCCTGTAGTTTGCGAATGTCCGTCCCTGTAGTTTGCGAATGTCCGTCCCTGTAGTTTGCGAGTCCGCCCCCTGTAGTTTGCGAGTCCGTCCCTGTAGTTTGCGAGTCCGTCCCTGTAGTTTGCGAGTCCGTCCTTGTAGTTTGCGAGTCCGTCCCTGTAGTTTGCGAGTCCGTCCCTGTAGTTTGCGAATGTCCGTCCCTGTAGTTTGCGAATGTCCGTCCCTGTAGTTTGCGAGTCCGCCCCCTGTAGTTTGCGAGTCCGTCCCTGTAGTTTGCGAGTCCGTCCCTGTAGTTTGCGAGTCCGTCCCTGTAGTTTGCGAGTCCGTCCCTGTAGTTTGCGAGTCCGTCCCTGTAGTTTGCGAATGTCCGTCCCTGTAGTTTGCGAATGTCCGTCCCTGTAGTTTGCGAATGTCCGTCCCTGTAGTTTGCGAGTCCGCCCCCTGTAGTTTGCGAGTCCGCCCCCTGTAGTTTGCGAGTCCGTCCCTGTAGTTTGCGAGTCCGTCCCTGTAGTTTGCGAGTCCGTCCCTGTAGTTTGCGAGTCCGTCCCTGTAGTTTGCGAGTCCGTCCCTGTAGTTTGCGAATGTCCGTCCCTGTAGTTTGCGAGTCCGCCCCTGTAGCTTGCGAATGTCCGTCCCTGTAGTTTGCGAGTCCGCCCCCTGTAGTTTGCGAGTCCGCCCCCTGTAGTTTGCGAGTCCGCCCCCTGTAGTTTGCGAGTCCGCCCCCTGTAGTTTGCGAGTCCGCCCCCTGGAGCTCAGTGGGAGAGCGCTGGACTTCTGCCTATCCCTGTAGTGGCAGCCGGGTTCGAGTCGCTTCGGTGCTCGCTATTTGCTCCTGACTGGGATGGCCTGTGGCCGGTGGCAGAGGTCGCACTCAAGGTCAGGTGACGTCAGTGAGCGGGGCGGACCGTGTCCAGGTATGTCGGGCACGTAAAACTTTCGTCTCTCAATTCTGCCGGCCAACAGGAATTGCGCGATCGGGTGGTGAGGTCAAGACCTGCGCAACAAGCTCTGCTTAGCGCGGGTCCTGACCTCGGAAATCCATCCATACAAAACATTCGGACTCAATTTATTAAAAATAAAAAAAATGTCAACTTCAATGTGCAGAGGAATAACATAAACATATGACATGTAAACGTAACCTACATGTGTGCCCAGCAACAGTTTAGTGTTGTATGTTAACTTATTTATGAGTCCCCATTATAAAGTATAATGTGAACACTTAACAGGGAAGCTCCGAGTATGGCATGCCGTTCCGCATGCTGAAAGCACGACTTTGACCGTCAATGATCGCCAGCGCGGTTCTCCATCGCTTCCAAATGCGAAGAACCGGCCTGAAACCTTCACTGCACTCACGTTCCAAAACTAGCGCACAAACGGCTATCTATACAGCAAGATTGTGAACGATTAGACCGCGAGAAGCGCCCTGTGATCATCTGTCACGAGGAGAACACTGACAAAAACGTACAATGGGACACCTGAGTGACAGTGTGAGCCGAGGATGGGACAAGATAGCCCGAATGCTCCGCCGCGGCCCCGACGCCGGCCAGATAAAGGTCATGGCTCGGCTGGTGACGTCACGAGCGCGTGCCTAACGGGATGGCCGGGAGACGCGGGTGACGGGCCCGTCTGCGGCGACCTCCGGCCGGTCCCCAGCTGATCTCCGTCCGCGTTAGTACACGTCCCAGCCCGGCACCGGGCGCCGAGGCTGAATACAAAGCCGGCGACTGCCCGCTGCGGCCGCCGGCTCGCTGTATACTATACAGTGGATAGGCGGCAGGCGCCACGCCGCGGCCGGAGCGCATGGCCCGACGCTTCCTACCGCGAGGCGGTATCAAGGTAATGAACCGGCCATCGCTGTGATTTGTGTTGTCACCGAGAGTGAGAAGAGGGACGTCTGAATGGAACGCATGGTGAGCATTGAGCCTTCCCGCGCGTCCCACTTGGTCACCACGGAACCGTGTAACCGCCGTGAACCAGATGGTTACCGCCGGCGGCGAGGTGGGTTAGCTCGCTCAAAGGCCGTTGGTCCCTATACCGCCTAATATGGGCGGGCCGGGCGCCGGGCTGGCGGCGGCGGCGGTGGCGGCGCGCCCGCGCACCCGGTGCCCGAACCAGGTACAGCAGTGTCCAGATGTGTATCGAGCGACCCCGACCGCCACCGGTGCCGCTACCGAGTCACTGCAAGGTTACTGAAATTCGGCCCCAGATCGGAGTAAGGTCACCAACGTCAGGTCCCGCCGGGTCCTGAGATTCTGAGAAGGTTGTAGCAGCACGAGGCGAGCGCCGCGCTGGTGCAGGGGTACTGAGTAGGTGCAGGGGTACTGAGTAGGTGCAGGGGTACTCGCTGGTGCAGGGGTACTGAGTAGATGCAAGGGTACTGAGTAGGTGTGGGGGTACTCGCTGGTGCAGGGGTACTGAGTAGGTGCAGCTTCTGCGGCGGCGTTCCCAGGAGACTAGGTGTTACTCGTTGTTTGTTGTTTGTTGTTGGGGGTTTTACAACGGCACAATTGCTCCGGTCATAAGTTTTCGGGAACGATTACCCTGTTTCAAAGTAAATGAACGGTCAGGCCACACCTTATACAGAGGACCCGTCGGAGAACTGAGCCCGAACCCCGGCACAGGAAGCTGTGATTCCACCTCTACGCCAGCCTGTCACCGTCAACACTGGATGAATCTGACCTCAAACACTTCCCAGCCGTGGTAACGAGTCCGTACTCCTATCGGTGGGCTTAACCTGGAAGCTCCGTACTCCTATCGGTGGGCTTAACCTGGAAGCTCCGTACTCCTATCGGTGGGCTTAACCTGTAAGCTCCGTACTCCTATCGGTGGGCTTAACCTGGAAGCTCCGTACTCCAATCGGTGGGCTTAACCTGGAAGCTCCGTACTCCTATCGGTGGGCTTAACCTGTAAGCTCCGTACTCCTATCGGTGGGCTTAACCTGTAAGCTCCGTACTCCTATCGGTGGGCTTAACCTGGAAGCTCCGTACTCCTATCGGTGGGCTTAACCTGGAAGCTCCGTACTCCTATCGGTGGGCTTAACCTGTAAGCTCCGTACTCCTATCGGTGGGCTTAACCTGGAAGCTCCGTACTCCTATCGGTGGGCTTAACCTGGAAGCTCCGTACTCCTATCGGTGGGCTTAACCTGTAAGCTCCGTACTCCTATCGGTGGGCTTAACCTGGAAGCTCCGTACTCCTATCGGTGGGCTTAACCTGGAAGCTCCGTACTCCTATCGGTGGGCTTAACCTGGAAGCTCCGTACTCCTATCGGTGGGCTTAACCTGGAAGCTCCGTACTCCTATCGGTGGGCTTAACCTGGAAGCTCCGTACTCTTATCGGTGGGCTTAACCTGGAAGCTCCGTACTCCTATGTGTGGGCTTAACCTGGAAGCTCCGTACTCCTATGGGTGGGCTTAAACTGGAATCTCCGTACTCCTATCGGTGGGCTTAACCTGGAAGCTCCGTACTCCTATCGGTAGGCTTAACCTGGAAGCTCCGTACTCCTATGGGTGGGCTTAACCCGGAAGCTCCGTACTCCTATGGGTGGGCTTAACCTGGAAGCTCCGTACTCCTATGGGTGGGCTTAACCTGGAAGCTCCGTACTCTTATCGGTGGGCTTAACCTGGAAGCTCCGTACTCCTATGGGTGGGCTTAACCTGGAAGCTCCGTACTCCTATCGGTGGGCTTAACCTGGCAGCTCCGTACTCCTATCGGTGGGCTTAACCTGCAAGCTGGGCACAGGATATACGGAACCGTGGCGGGTATGCAATATTCATATGGAGATACTGCGTACGGTATGCGTACCTTGGCGTCGACGCAGGAGTGTCCTCGGTTGTAACACTTGTGCGACGCCCTCTTGTCGAACTTGGATAACAGACCCTGCGCTTTCCATGACTGGAGGCTCGCCTGAAAACAAACGAAATCAAGTGAAAGCACGTAACATCAATAAGGAAGGACGCAACATCCCAGGGTTCAATAAAGATGTTTCGATGGAAGGATCAGACAAAACGTCGGATCAGTTTACACTGATATGACCGTACACTGATATGTAGGCATGTATTACAACGTCGCTTGAAGTGATTTCAGGTAATCGGGTTACACATATGGCGAGCTTATTAAGGATAAATTCGAAAGTGAAGTCATAAATAAGCATGCGTGATTACATTTCGATACCGCAATGTATTTGAAATAATTGCTCTTCTTTCGAGTCTGTTTGCGTTGAGTCCAAAGGCGGATCCAGGGGAGGGGCGAACAAGGTCACGCCCCCCCCCCCCAGACGTGAAGTATAATACATGCTATATTTGCGTTTTTAGAACGGTACTGGGCATCCCAAAAATATAATTATAAGTTTGTTTGCTGTTGCAGGTGCCGAGAGCAAAAAACAATCAAGCTTTATTTGGTAGCTATATTTGGTAGCATGAGCAGCGCATGACATTGTGCCGCACTTGAGACGAAACGCAAAATGAAGGAAATGCATTGCAATGTTCTTTATATTGGTTAGTGCTTGTGCGAGGAACATGTATAGGAAAATTGTAATTAGTTTTATCATTTATGACCTCTTCCTCGAAATTAAAATATAATAGTACCAAAAACCGTTATATTAATATTTCGATCACAGATCTTCATCAGAAATTATACATTACCAAAACAACAATAATCAGAAAACAAGTTTCGACTGCATATTGTTTCCCGCGTTTTTTTTTACACATTTTCGCGCGATATTTCTCGCGACCTTTATTCATGCACAACCTTCTAAAGGATACTTCAACTTCGGTCTGCATAAATAGTCGACATCATCTCGCCTATATATCACAGCATCACCTTTTAACAAACAAACTTTCAAGCCCATATCTAACAACATGCATAAATATACAATAAAACGATAAAAGATTTTTTTAAAAAATGTTGCCAAACCTAAAAAGATGTATCTACACGAACAATGCCATCGCAAAAGGGCGGAAGTGTTGAATTTTACATGATTGGCCACGATGACACATTGGAGTTCAGCTTTGGTTGTTCCTTTCTAATCAAAATAGACTGCGATTTTTCGGTCCGGGTGGTCCTTAGCTCTGTAAAGCACTTGAACTTGAATATAATATTACGTATATTAATATAACGTTTTTTGGTACTAGTAATTTTAATTTCGAGGAAGAGGTCATAAATGATTAAACTAAATGCATTGCAAGCCTGATATGGTATCCATCACGTGGCCCGTATTGTGATAGTATGCTCACTGTTGGTGTATGCTATGCTGGGCGAAGAAGATGGATATTCGGCATTTTTGAAAGAAAAAGGTGTACCTTTGTCTCATAAATCGTAAAACAATTGCACCTGGGTCATCAAGAATGACCTAAAATAACATGCTTCTGAAAGAACTGACCTGATCCAATGCATTTCTCCGTAAAGGAAGCATTTGTATATTTTTCCATCGACTTATCACGAAATTTGTTGAGGTCACGAAATTGACCTGACCTTAGGTCACCGATATAAAAACATCCGAGATATACGGATTGTAGGTACTTATGACCTTATGACATCATGTAAGTTTCAAGTCGCTCAGGCAAACACTGTGGTTTTGGCACGACCACAAACATTTTTGGAGGTAAGGTCACTTGACGTGACCTGGTAACCTGACCCGAGATGACGACCCGGGACAAAACAAAATCACACAATGTGGGTAATTGATCCACCTGCTGTGCCAAATTTGGCGCCGTTTTTCCGCTATTCTCGAAAAATCTCAGGGGGGTCAAAATGACCCCCACCAGGGCGAGGGTTAATTTATAAGTTTAATCATTATCACGTTTACAGGTGCCCTTATTTCATTATTGTTATCCAGCACCATTTCGGTCGAGCAAGACTACAATAGAACAATCGGTCCAAATCCATCCTTTTTCCTGTAGGTCCTTGCCGTCCTTCCAGTTACAATGGCGGAGGCGGAGAGGGTGTTCAGTAAGGTGGAGAAGACTATCCTCTCTCCGAGCGACAATGACCGAACTCCATGGATGCACTGATCATGTGCGAAACCCACCGAGACCTAATGTCATCCGTCAGCGAAGTCGTTGACTTCTTTGCGTGGTCGGAAAGTCGCCGGCTATAGTTCAGGCTGCCGCTGTAAGCAGGTAAGCAACCCTGAATGCTCGGAGAGGTTTTCTGCCATAGACTGTATGGCAGTAGGTATGAGAAATGCAGCGTTCGCCGTAGTAGGTATCGGTTACTTCGTCTGCCTGTGTCGTGTCTATGCCCGCCGAGATGTGCAAATGGCTCGAGGTCCGGGAGCCGGGATATATTTTTTTTCCGAGAACCTGGCAACGGAATTTGATCATCCTATCCGCATGCGGTGCATAGATGGGTAGCTAAAGTTTCTCGAAATGCATATTGAATTTGACGCCATGATCGGGCCATCTGTATTATTGTTTTGAATGGCGAAAATGCGACTGGTTCGATCATGTTTGACGTCCTCGCCTTTAGCTCTTTTTATCGGAGCGCAACAGCTAACGACAAACATTTGCGCAGCGAAATGCGTATTTATTTTGCCGGTCGGACCCTCCCCTTGGTTCACTATCCGAGATTCGGAGCTAGAAATTCTGAAGAAAACTACCATTTATTTGATGCTCCAAGTTCTGTTTAAAATTTCATGTTAGCTTCTTTCCACTAACATGTGTTTTCCTTGACCGCAAAAAAACGATTCAAATCTAAGATGCTCTTGTTTTTGGGGGCAAGGGTCGTCGAATCTTGTATCAAAAAGTAGTTGGCCCCGAAGACGAACGGATGGCTCCGCCCTTGCTCTTAAAACCCTCGCACCGACGGGAGGCGGATATCCCCCCCCCCCCTGAGGTTTTTCGTGGATAGCTAAAAAAAAAACGGCGCCACGTAGCGCCGCGAAATTTCGTATAGCTGTTCATTGAAATTTTTTACACATTGTCTGTAAATGTTGACCTAACTTTCAAGTTCACGTCGTCAGGTCACATTAAATGACCTGACCTAGTCACGTTTTTGAGAGTTTGACATCATGCCAAAGCCATAGTGGTTAACCAAATAGTTTGAAACTCACAGTTTGTAATAAGGGTATATGCATCTACAATTCTTATATCTCGGATTTTTTTATATCGGTGACCTGAGGTCATGTCAATTTCGTGACCTCCCCATTATAAGTCAATGGGAGAAAATTTAAATGCGCACCAATCGAACAAACCTAGCTAAATCTGGTCAGTTTTCATCAATATCACTATTTTGGAGCTAAGCAGAAGAATGCATGTTTAAATTTTTTTCCGTGACCTCTTTGATGTCAAATCCAATGTGCCCCAGGGCATATTTGGTTTTGTACAATAATTCGTCTTCTGCGTGGGGGCAGAGTGATAGGGTTTTCACCATTCTGTTTCTCTTATCGATTGTCATCAAGTGATATAAAATTTGACTTGACCTTGACATAACCTCAGGTCAGGTCAGGTCAATTTTCGAATTTGACCTAGCTAGGTCATCCGATATATGATTCGATGCGCCGTGACAAGAGAAGCATGATGATGACAAAAGCGTTGCTCTAGCTTATATAAATAAAACATTAGCAAAAAAAGTTTACCGCGAAATTTAGCATTTTGACATTTCCTGACCTCTAGAGCCTCAACAATTGACCCTATCTAAAAGCTGAGGACATGTTGCCGAAAGAGCGTTTCAGGAGTTTTTCAGTGTTTTTACCGTATGTTCCTAGCTATCTTAATTAACGAGCTATCCCGGATAATGTGAAGAAATGCTCAATTTACTCGCAATATGAGATTTGACCTCTGGTGACCTCAATATTGACCTGATAAAAAAATCACAGAGTATTTTCTCTAGTACTCGTCACGGCCTACCTAACGCCGTTGTCCGTTTCTCGCTACGTTGCGTAGTTTTCGAGATGTCTGGGGGGGGGGCGGTTATCCCCCCGTCGGTTCTAAGTTGGCTCAGACCCCGTCGGTGTGAGGGCTAAGGGCAAAGCCGGCTTGATTCAGAACACATTTTTCAAGTTTTTTTCCTTGCAGTCCAGAACGAAAAACAGCTGACAATTGACATCGTTTTGCTCAGTGTAAGGCAATGTCGGAACAATACAAACTGCAAACTGACATCCTTTCTTTTTTTCGATATCCCAAAAGGTCGAAAAGGTAAGAAAAACACCAAAATATACAAATAAAGAAATCATTAGAAATCGTGTGGTTGCAAAATAAAGTGGCACAAATCCGGGAAGAAATTCGAAATTGGGGGTAGGTAAGGTTCGCTAAAAACGGTTTCTGGGGGGGGGGCGGTTATCCCCCCGTCGGTTCTAAGTTGGCTCAGACCCCGTCGGTGTGAGGGCTAAGGGCAAAGCCGGCTTGATTCAGAACACATTTTTCAAGTTTTTTTCCTTGCAGTCGAGAACGAAAAACAGCTGACAATTGACATCGTTTTGCTCAGTGTAAGGCAATGTCGGAACAATACAAACTGCAAACTGACATCCTTTCTTTTTTTCGATATCCCAAAAGGTCGAAAAGGTAAGAAAAACACCAAAATATACAAATAAAGAAATCATTAGAAATCGTGTGGTTGCAAAATAAAGTGGCACAAATCCGGGAAGAAATTCGAAATTGGGGGTAGGTAAGGTTCGCTAAAAACGGTTTGCCCCTCCCCTCCTCCCCCTCCCCTCCCCTCCCCTCCCCTCCCCTCCCCTCCCCTCCCCTCCCCTCCCCTCCCCTCCCCTCCCCTCCCCTCCCCTCCCCTCCCCTCCCCTCCCCTCCCCTCCCCTCCCCTCCCCTCCCCTCCCCTCCCCTCCCCCTCCCTCCCCCCTCTCCCCCCCTTCGAACAAATATTGACAAGAGGGAAATCAATATTTTATGTTTTCGGAAACGTTGCCAGCTTAGTCATTCTCCGCCTGTCAGGTCACACTGTCATAGTCATTCTCCGCCTGTAGTTTACTTGGCACGTGGCAGTGGACTGATAAATGTGCACCTACGCATCTTCCCACTCCTGAAACCCATGTCACACGCCGCCAGGGGCGGATCCAGGGGGGACCCGAGAAGCGTATTGTCAGCATTGCAAGGCTCAAAAATAGTTCTTACAGGTCGAACCCCACTTTAAAAAAAAATATACGAAAGGACATCAATGAAGCTCAAATAGTCATCAGACGAAAATGTTAATTTCAATTTCGAACAGGTCAAGATCACGGCGCGAGGTCACGAGGTCACGTGAAAAAAAATGAAAATCGAAAATCCGTGATTGCCAAATTGTTCTTCGACTAATCCCGATCCAAACAAAAAAAGTTGTATCTAAATCGCTTATTTAGTCTCTGAGTTATTGGTCGTCAAAATTAGGTATACACAGTGAACGTGGGAAAATTCGGAAGGTCGTATCTTGGATTTTTTTTGGGTCACCACCAATGAATTCCCCGCCCTTGAAACCCCAGTGTACAACTTTTCAAGAAAATTAAAAATGGTCGGACAGCAAATTTGAAAATCTTGGTTGTCGAATACGAATGCCCCGGTTGTTTGTTACAGCTCGGTACATATGCATACGCCATACAGTTATTATTATCATATATACTATTGAGCGCTGACTGCCACCGGTCATCTTGATTTACTATCCTGAAGCTTGGCTCCACTCACGGTCTGGTTCCAATATTACAATTTCGTTTTCCACGACCGAAAATTCAAATAAATTTTCACGCCGCTTCGCGGCATCACATCAGTGGCCATCATCATAACGAAGCCATCGTCATCGTCTTCGGCTCGTCGTAACGCTGAATTGAATGAATAACATGTTTAGCTTCTTATCCTCTACAAGGCCCATCGCCTATATTTCTGGGTTTTATCAGGCAAACACGTAACAATTTATCGCCGCTTGGCGGCGCTAAATAACAAGTGCCTACTGTAGCATGAAAATCCACATTACAAATGCTGCAAAGGCTTAATACACGCATCAAAAAATGTGGTTACATTTTTTTTCCCATTTCAGCCGACCCCCTACTCAAAAAGTATCGGCGACGCCCGGATAGGGCCCTCTCAGGCCTTCTCAGACCGGTATGGGACTCTTTCAAGCCTGACGAGGGCCCTCTTAGGCTTGTCAAGGTCTTTTTCAGACCTGAAAATACACTCTCAGACCGACTGGAGGCCCTTTCAGACCCGCAAAACCGCTCGGGGCCCTTTTCAGCTCGAGGGCCCCTTGACGTCTGATGTGCCCCCCCCCCGAAATGTTGTCTGGATCTGCCCCTGCCCGCCGCCACGCTGACCCGGTCCCTCAGCACCGAGTCATCGGGCGTCATCGGGAGTCATCGAGTACTGGAGCGGTTCTCTGGCAGTTGACTCCAGCCGCTCTCGCCGAGTCGTCTAAGTCATCCGGAGGTGACCCGCCTCTGACCCCACGCGCACATCGGCTCCCGATCTCAGCCGTTCGGATTTCCGAAACTCCCCCGAAGCTCTCGTGATTCATATCGAACACCCGCCGCCACCGTCCCACGTTTTTCGCCAGGCGCCAGCTTATCCCGCCTTCCTACCGACAAAAGCGGCCAGCTGAGACCGGTGAAACTAACGGGCCATAAACAGGCACTGGCTCACAATTTGACCACTTAACGATTCTGCACATCAGCAGCTCCACATTCCACATTTGACATTTGGCTTTGTTCCTTCTCAAAGCTTTGAACAACAATGACGGGCAGTGGGAAGCCAGCGGCCTTCGCGACACAGGTATAAGCTTCAAATACGACCGTTAATCGGCCATCAGTCGAGGATCTTGGCATCATCAGAGCGGCGGAATGTTCCTCTGCTGTCTGTAACGGGTCCGTGTTTTTGGCCGCACTCTGTCCCCCGAGACTTATGGTGATGCTTTAAAGGGAAATAGGTCACCTTGAAAGTTGTCTTGAAATTCAACCATACAGTGGTCACCTTGAAAGTTGTCTTGAAATTCAACCATACAGTGCCTCTTGAGCTCAAAACTACGAATATGACTTTCGTTTGGACAACTGATGGATATATGTGGAGAAAGAAGTAAGTTTCTCATTGCATTTCACGAGAAATCGTACGACAGCAGCTGGCGTTCTGGGTCCGACTGACGCCAAGTACAGTCTCTGACAAGGGGCCGCCGCGCCGCCCGGGCGGCTGAGCGAATACTAACGAGGCGTCGTGATCAGATACTACGTGCCAGAGAGTGTACCTGCCTCCGGCGGCGAGCGTTCATGTCCCGACCGTGGCCCGGAACAGCGGACATGAAACCGGGCCCACTAGTCCTGTGTCGAAATTACTTAACGTAGGGAGGTAATTCTTTCACCACAACCCATTTTTAGATCTGCTCTACAAATCTCAGTCTATCTCAGTCGAATCTATCTCAGTCGAAAACCCCATGTTCAAGGTGAACTATTCCCTTTAAGGCAACAGGTAGCACTCAGGTACTCACTGCGCCGTCCAGCAATGCGCAGAAAGTAGTCCCTGGTACCGGAGCTGATGGCAAGGTCTTCTTATGCGAGCTACCGACTACCACCAATGACACTTTTTAATTTCCAGTAAACAAACCGAATTAGATGTTTGGTTACTGACAGGAATTGATCCCGCTATTCACACATTTCATGGCAGCAGCGACGAATATCAATCAAGGCAATGACGCATATGGCAATCATGCATAAATCATGCAGGCAATCATGCAGGCAATCATGCAGGCAATCAGGCAATGATTGCCTGCATGGGATGCAGGCAATCAGTATCCCATGCAGGCAATCATGCATATGTACCGGGTTAACTCATATTTTGTGTTCAATGACGGCTGACACACTGACATCAGAGTAGAAAGAGGCCTTTGGCAACGGAGCGCCAGGTAACTGGCACGAGGAAGTGCCGTTTGTGTGTCGTGTCACTGTTTGTGAGTCGTGTTACTGTTTGTGTGTCATGTCACTGTTTGTGTGTCGTGTCACTGTGTGTGTGTGTCGTGCCACTGTTTGTGTGTCGTGTCACTGTTTGTGTGTCGTGTCACTGTTTGTGTGTCGTGTCACCGTTTGTGTGTCGTGTCACTGTGTGTGTGTCGTGTCACTGTTTGTGTGTCGTGTCACTGTGTGTGTGTCGTGCCACTGTTTGTGTGTCGTGCCACCGTTTGTGTCGTGTCACTGTTTGTGTGTCGTGTCACTGTTTGTGTGTCGTGTCACCGTTTGTGTGTCGTGTCACTGTGTGTGTGTCGTGTCACTGTTTGTGTGTCGTGTCACCGTGTGTGTGTCGTGTCACCGTTTGTGTGTCGTGTCACCGTTAGTGTGCCGTGTCACTGTTTGTGTGTCGTGTTACCGTTTGTGTGTCGTGTCACCGTTTGTGTGTCGTGTCACTGTTTGTGTGTCGTGTCACCGTGTGTGTCGTATCACTGATTGTGTGTCGTGTCACCGTTTGTGTGTCGTGTCACCGTGTGTGAGTCGTGTCACTGTTTGTGTGTCATGTCACTGTTTGTGTGTCGTGTCACTGTGTGTGTCGTGTCACTGTTTGCGTGTCGTGTCACTGTTTGTATGTCGTGTCACCGTTTGTGTGTCGTGTCACCGTGTGTGTGTCGTGTCACTGTTTGTGTGTCGTGCCACCGTTTGTGTCGTGTCACTGTTTGTGTGTCGTGTCACTGTTTGTGTGTCGTGTCACTGTTTGTGTGTCGTGCCACCGTTTGTGTCGTGTCACTGTTTGTGTGTCGTGTCACTGTTTGTGTGTCGTGTCACTGTGTGTGTGTCGTGCCACCGTTTGTGTGTCGTGTCACTGTTTGTGTGCCGTGTTACTGTTTGTGTGTCGTGTCACTGTTTGTGTGTCGTGACACTGTTTGTGTGTCGTGTCACTGTGTGTGTGTCGTGTCACTGTTTGTGTGTCGTGTCACTGTTTGTGTGTCGTGTCACCGTGTGTGTCGTATCACTGTTTGTGTGTCGTGTCACTGTTTGTGTGTCGTGTCACCGTTTGTGTGTCGTGTCACTGTGTGCGTGTCGTGTCACCGTTTGTGTGTCGTGTCACCGTTTGTGTGTCGTGTCACTGTGTGTGTGTCGTGTCACCGTTTGTGTGTCGTGTCACCGTTTGTGTCGTGTCACTGTGTGCGTGTCGTGTCACCGTTTGTATGTCGTGTCACCGTTTGTGTGTCGTGTCACCGTTTGTGTGTCGTGTCACTGTGTGTGTGTCGTGTCACCGTGTGTGTGTCGTGTCACTGTTTGTGTGTCGTGTCACCGTTTGTGTGTCGTGTCACCGTTTGTGTGTCGTGTCACCGTTTGTGTGTCGTGTCACTGTTTGTGTGCCGTGTTACTGTGTGTGTGTCGTGTCACTGTTTGTGTGTCGTATCACTGTTTGTGTGTCGTATCACTGTTTGTGTGTCGTGTCACTGTTTGTGTCGCGTCACCGTTTGTGTGTCGTGTCACCGTGTGTGTGTGTGTGTCGTGTCACTGTTTGTGTGTCGTGCCACCGTTTGTGTGTCGTGTCACCGTGTGTGTGTCGTGTCACTGTGTGTGTGTCGTGTCACCGTGTGTGTGTCGTATCACCGTTTGTGTGTCGTGCCACCGTTTGTGTCGTGTCACTGTGTGTGTGTCGTGTCACTGTTTGTGTGTCGTGCCACCGTTTGTGTGTCGTGTCACTGTGTGTGTGTCGTGTCACCGTTTGTGTGTCGTGTCACTGTTTGTGTGTCGTGTCACTGTTTGTGTGTCGTGTCACTGTGTGTGTGTCGTGTCACTGTTGTGTGTCGTGTCACTGTTGTGTGTCGTGTCACCGTTTGTGTGTCGTGTCACTGTGTGTGTGTCGTGTCATCGTTTGTGTGTCGTGTCACCGTGTGTGTGTCGTGTCACTGTGTGTGTGTCGTGTCACTGTGTGTGTGTCGTGTTACCGTGTGTGTGTCGTGTCACTGTGTGTGTGTCGTGTCACCGTGTGTGTGTCGTGTCACTGTTTGTGTGTCGTGCCACCGTTTGTGTCGTGTCACCGTTTGTGTGTCGTGCCACCGTTTGTGTCGTGTCACTGTGTGTGTGTCGTGTCACTGTGTGTGTGTCGTGTCACTGTTTGTGTGTCGTGCCACCGTTTGTGTGTCGTGTCACTGTGTGTGTGTCGTGTCACCGTTTGTGTGTCGTGTCACTGTTTGTGTGTCGTGTCACTGTTTGTGTGTCGTGTCACTGTGTGTGTGTCGTGTCACTGTGTGTGTGTCGTGTCACTGTTTGTGTGTCGTGTCACTGTGTGTGTGTGTCGTGTCACTGTGTGTGTGTCGTGTCACTGTGTGTGTGTCGCGTCACCGTTTGTGTGTCGTGTCACCGTTTGTGTGTCGTGTCACCGTGTGTGTGTCGTGTCACCGTTTGTGTCGTGTCACTGTTTGTGTGTCGTGTCACTGTTTGTGTGTCGTGCCACCGTTTGTGTGTCGTGTCACTGTGTGTGTGTGTCGTGTCACTGTTTGTGTGTCGTGTCACTGTTTGTGTGTCGTGTCACTGCGTGTGTGTCGTGTCACTGTTTGTGTGTCGTGTCACCGTTTGTGTGTCGTGTCACCGTTTGTGTGTCGTGTCACCGTTTGTGTGTCGTGTCACCGTGTGTGTCGTGTCACTGTGTGTGTGTGTCGTGTCACTGTTTGTGTGTCGTGTCACTGTTTGTGTGTGTGTCGTGTCACTGTTTGTGTGTCGTGTCACTGTGTGTGTGTCGTGTCACTGTTTGTGTGTCGTGTCACTGTTTGTGTGTCGTGTCACTGTGTGTGTGTCGTGCCACTGTTTGTGTGTCGTGTCACCGTTTGTGTGTCGTGTCACCGTTTGTGTGTCGTGTCACTGTGTGTGTGTCGTGTCACTGTGTGTGTGTCGTGTCACTGTTTGTGTGTCGTGTCACTGTTTGTGTGTCGTGTCACTGTGTGTGTGTGTCGTGTCACCGTTTGTGTGTCGTGTCACTGTTTGTGTGTCGTGTCACTGTGTGTGTGTCGTGTCACTGTGTGTGTGCCGTGTCACCGTTTGTGTGTCGTGTCATTGTTTGTGAGTCGTGTCACCGTTTGTGTCGTGTCACTGTTTGTGTGTCGTGTCACTGTTTGTGTCATGTCACTGTTTGTGAGTCGTGTCACCGTTTGTGTCGTGTCACTGGTTGTGTGTCGTGTCACTGTGTGTGTGTCGTGTCACTGTGTGTGTGTCATGTCACTGTTTGTGTGTCGTGTCACCGTGTGTGTGTCGTGTCACCGTTTGTGTGTCGTGTTACTATGTGTGTGTCGTGTCACCGTTTGTGTGTCGTGTCACTTTGTGTGTGTCGTGTCACTGTGTGTGTGTCGTGTCACTTTGTGTGTGTCGTGTCACCGTTTGTGTGTCGTGTCACTGTGTGTGTGTCGTGCCACCGTTTGTGTGTCGTGTCACTGTGTGTGTGTCGTGTCACCGTTTGTGTGTCGTGTCACTGTTTGTGTGTCGTGTCACCGTGTGTGTGTCGTGCCACTGTTTGTGTCGTGTCACTGTTTGTGTGTCGTGTCACTGTTTGTGTGTCGTGTCACTGTGTGTGTGTCGTGTCACCGTGTGTGTGTCGTGTCACTGTTTGTGTGTCGTGTCACTGTTTGTGTCGTGTCACTGTGTGTGTGTCGTGTCACCGTTTGTGTGTCGTGTCACTGTTTGTGAGTCGTGTCACTGTGTGTGTCGTGTCACTGTTTGTGTGTCGTGTCACTGTGTGTGTGTCGTGTCACCGTGTGTGTGTCGTGTCACTGTTTGTGTGTCGTGTCACTGTTTGTGTCGTGTCACTGTGTGTGTGTCGTGTCACCGTTTGTGTGTCGTGTCACTGTTTGTGAGTCGTGTCACTGTTTGTGTGTCGTGTCACTGTTTGTGTGTCGTGTCACTGTGTGTGTGTGTCGTGTCACTGTGTGTGTGTCGTATCACTGTGTGTGTCGTGTCACCGTTTGTGTGTCGTGTCACTGTTTGTGTGTCATGTCACTGTGTGTGTGTCGTGTCACTGTTTGTGTGTCGTGTCACCGTTTGTGTGTCGTGTCACTGTTTGTGAGTCGTGTCACTGTTTGTGTGTCGTGTCACTGTGTGTGTGTGTCGTGTCACTGTGTGTGAGTCGTGTCACCGTGTGTGTGTCGTGTCACTGTTTGTGTGTCGTGTCACTGTTTGTGTCGTGTCACTGTGTGTGTGTCGTGTCACCGTGTGTGTGTCGTGTCACTGTTTGTGTGTCATGTCACTGTGTGTGTGTCGTGTCACCGTTTGTGTCGTGTCACCGTTTGTGTCGTGTCACTGTTTGTGTGTCGTGTCACTGTGTGCGTGTCGTGTCACCGTTTGTGTGTCGTGTCACCGTTTGTGTGTCGTGTCACTGTGTGTTTGTGTCGTGTCACCGTTTGTGTGTCGTGTCACTGTTTGTGTGTCGTGTCACTGTTTGTGTGTCGTGTCACTGTTTGTGTGTCGTGTCACCGTTTGTGTGTCGTGTCACCGTGTGTGTGTCGTGTCACTGTGTGTGTGTCGTGTCACTGTGTGTGTGTCGTGCCACCGTTTGTGTGTCGTGTCACTGTGTGTGTGTCGTGTCACCGTTTGTGTGTCGTGTCACTGTTTGTGTGTCGTGTCACCGTGTGTGTGTCGTGCCACTGTTTGTGTCGTGTCACTGTTTGTGTGTCGTGTCACTGTTTGTGTGTCGTGTCACTGTGTGTGTGTCGTGTCACCGTGTGTGTGTCGTGTCACTGTTTGTGTGTCGTGTCACTGTTTGTGTCGTGTCACTGTGTGTGTGTCGTGTCACCGTTTGTGTGTCGTGTCACTGTTTGTGAGTCGTGTCACTGTTTGTGTGTCGTGTCACTGTTTGTGTGTCGTGTCACTGTGTGTGTGTGTCGTGTCACTGTGTGTGTGTGTCGTATCACTGTTTGTGTGTCGTGTCACCGTTTGTGTGTCGTGTCACTGTTTGTGTGTCATGTCACTGTGTGTGTGTCGTGTCACTGTTTGTGTGTCGTGTCACCGTTTGTGTGTCGTGTCACTGTTTGTGAGTCGTGTCACTGTTTGTGTGTCGTGTCACTGTGTGTGTGTCGTGTCACTGTGTGTGAGTCGTGTCACCGTGTGTGTGTCGTGTCACTGTTTGTGTGTCGTGTCACTGTTTGTGTCGTGTCACTGTGTGTGTGTCGTGTCACCGTGTGTGTGTCGTGTCACTGTTTGTGTGTCATGTCACTGTGTGTGTCGTGTCACCGTTTGTGTCGTGTCACTGTTTGTGTGTCGTGTCACTGTGTGCGTGTCGTGTCACCGTTTGTGTGTCGTGTCACCGTTTGTGTGTCGTGTCACCGTGTGTGTGTCGTGTCACCGTGTGTGTGTCGTGTCACTGTTTGTGTGTCGTGTCACTGTTTGTGTGTCGTGTCACTGTGCGTGTGTCGTGTCACCGTGTGTGTGTCGTGTCACTGTTTGTGTGTCGTGTCACTGTTTGTGTGTCGTGTCACTGTATGTGTATCGTGTCACTGTGTATGTGTCGTGTCACTGTTTGTGTGTCGTGTCACTGTGTGTGTGTGTCGTGTCACCGTTTGTGTGTCGTGTCACTGTTTGTGTGTCGTGTCACTGTTTGTGTGTCGTGTCACTGTTTGTGTGTCGTGTCACTGTTTGTGTGTCGTGCCACCGTTTGTGTGTCGTGTCACCGTGTGCGTGTCGTGTCACCGTTTGTGTGTCGTATCACTGTTTGTGTGTCGTGTCACTGTGTGTGTGTCGTGTCACTGTGTGTGTGTCGTGTCACTGTTTGTGTGCCGTGTCACTGTGTGTGTGTCGTGTCACTGTTTGTGTGTCGTGTCACTGTTTGTGTGTCGTGTCACTGACCATTGGCATCGCTCGGGATCGAGAGGCGGCGACTGTCCAATGTTCAATGTCCATCTACCATCGACTATCCACTTCACTTTTTACTCAGCACGTTTGATAAGCCTGGATCTCCAGAGTTTAACCCGATCTGGAACTCAGGAGTTGAACCCGATCTGGAACTCAGGAGTTGAACCCGATCTGGAACTCCGCAGCTGAACTCCGTCTGGAACTGTGGAGTTGAGCTCTGTCTGGAGCCGCTGAGATCAACAACAACAAACATTTATTGGAAGCCAGAAGCCAGGAAGGAAGAGATGAACTCGGTCTGGAAATGTTAAGTGTGCCAGACACGTGCAGTCTGTCCGCCTGGACTCTGTGTGCTCAAGAGCCAACAAAGGGCCACGTGTTCTGGGCCATTTCCCTACCAACTCCCTCGGGCTCGCCAGCCGCCAAGTCTTTGTGCCTGCCGCGGAGTGCACAGGTGCGCGCTGGCCGGCCGCCCGGGGTGTTGGCCTGTCTGATGACCCAGTGTGGACCCGACCCCCCCCCCCCCCCCCCCCCCACGCCGGGTGGGGCAGGGCACGGCAGGCCAACTCAGTCTGGCCTCTCGCCCGAGACTCGCATCCTTCCTGGGGTGCCCCGGGTCAGTGGCGTTACCACGAGACGACAAGATGGATGACCACCAGGAACCTCAAAAGGTGTATCAAGAAATGGAAACAAAATATCTGGAAACCGACAAGGTTTGCCAGCTTCTCGCATATATCTGACGTTTTAATGACGGTTCTTAAGCTCCGGAGGGACCATAAGCCACCACTTGAGTGTTTCGAGGCCTGGCAGCGCCACTGGGTAAAGTATATGCTGGCCGGTCGCCCGGACGCGGCCTACTCGGGACGTCCCAGGTGTAGGCATCTGGCCGGCCGCCCGCGCCCCTCTCTGGCTGGCTGGCTGACCCGCCGCCCCGCGCCGCCCCCGCAGCCCCCTGGCTGGGGGATACTGGCCAGTCGCCCAACGCTGCCCCGGCCGGTGACGGTCACCGACACGTGACGGGTGATGTGTGACGACGGGTGAATGGTCGCCACAGCCAGCTGGCCCCAGCCTGCGGCGAGCCGTCACCAACGGGCACCAATGGGCACCGCCGGCCGTCACCACCTGGCTGACACTCACAAACGCTGTGCTGTGTTTGCCAGAGCACGCCGTCGACTCAGGAACGTGAGGCGCTCACCACAGACGCTGTCCAATCAGCTGTGGTGATTAGCAGCTAATGGCCACCCTAGGTGGTGTGGGGCGCCTCCACGCCAGGGAGCCGCCCTGACACGTGCCCCTCCTGCAGCGCCGATCAGTCAGTGATGACTCCAATGTCTATATGTAGGCTAAAGTATCCGCCCACACGGTGGTCCTGAATGTTAAATCAATGACGTCCGCCGTGATGGACAGCGACTATTGGAGCTCGGCGAATCAGAGGACTACCACGATCTGTAGGCTCAAGTATCCGTCCACACGGTGGCAATGACGTCCGCCGTGATTGAGAGCGACTATTGGTGCTCGGCGAATCAGAGGACCATCACGATCTGTACCGTGGAATCAACAGGTTTGCGAAACAAACCCTTAACCACTGAAAATAGAAAGAAGCTACATAGATGATATGGAAAGAGCATCGTGTGGTCACATTTTGTATCTATTTATTGTATAGTAATCATTCATGAAATGATACCCATCAGCCTTCTGCGACTGTTCCATTCTCTGCACGTCCGTATCCGCGGCGCGGCGCGGCGCCGTCAGCGCCGCTTGCCAATCAGGTTCTGGCCAGGGTCAGCACGTCTCTCTCGTTGTTAGTCCTCACATCCCGTCTCCTCGTGTCGACACGAGTCGGCCTCTCGTTGTTAGTCCTCACATCTCGTCTCCTCGTGTCGACACGATCCGGCCGCGGCTGAGCGCTCCGGACCACTGGGACGGGCGGCCGACGGCGACCGCTCGGCAGACAGCACCGCAGACGAGCACCGCAGATGGAACAAAGACAGACCGCAGTCGCCTCGTGAAAAGGGGACAGGGGGGGGGGAGGGGCACCTGATGGAGGTCAAGTGACGAAACTGCCCCTCCAACAGCGCGGTCACAGAAGGTATTCTAACCGGAAAATACACATGCTCAGTCGCGGACTCCCATCTCGAATCCACTGTACGCTCATCTTGAATCCACTGTGCGCTCATCTCGAATCCACTGTACGCTCATCTCGAATCCACTGTACGCTCATCTCGAATCCACTGTACGCCCATCTCGAATCCACTGGCGGTTGATGAGCGTCAATCCATCTGCCCCACCCGCCCCTGGACATGGGAACACGTGACGTGAGGCGTCTGCTATGTCCGCCGAGGCTGCCGCACCACGTGACCCGCACAAAGATGCCCCATTATGAGCATCTAATGGGACTAACGTCCAGTAACCGGCCAAGCATCTGTCCGGAGGGCGTGCCGGAGTCCGGACCACGAAACAATCAAACAACGCTAGCTGCACTCCCCCAGGTGATAGAGGACGCTAATCTCAGTCACGGGAGCTGCTGTACCAGCCAAACCCCGCCGGTCAAGGTCCGGCCACGACCGCACATTGAGATGATAATGACGTCATCTGATGAGTGACGTCACGTGCACTCAGGAGGTGGAACAGAACACCACGAGAGAGCACCGAGTGAGTTGTGTGTGCCGCCTGGAATAGCGCGCGCGCTCTCTGATCCCATCTGCGCCTATGACCACCGAAATACGCGCAGAGGTGGTGCGCTGTCCGGCGATACATCATTACATCACCGGTCGGCTGCGGCATAGTTAGACAGGGAACAGCTGACAGGGAACAGGGACAGGGAACAGCTGACAGCAACGGTGGCGGCGGCGGCGGCGGCGGCGGCGGCGGTGCTGGTCAACTGATGAGAGAAACCGAGGAGGACGGAGCCGCCGGCAGTCACCACACACAGACACTCACACAGACACACACACCAGACGAACGCCGGCACGCCGAGCGACACAGGAGAAAACACCAGACAGGACCGCCACTGTCGCAGGGTACACCGTACACCAGACACCAGACACCAGACACTCACACAGACACACACACCAGACGAACGCCGGCACGCCGAGCGACACAGGAGAAAACACCAGACAGGACCGCTACTGTCGCAGGGTACACCAGACACCAGACACTCACACAGACACACGCCAGACGAACGCCGGCACGCCGAGCGACACAGGAGAAAACACCAGACAGGACCGCCACTGTCGCAGGGTACACCAGACACCAGACACCAGACACTCACACAGACACACACCAGACGAACGCCGGCACGCCGAGCGACACAGGAGAAAACACCAGACAGGACCGCCACTGTCGCAGGGTACACCAGACACCAGACACCAGACACTCACACAGACACACACACCAGACGAACGCCGGCACGCCGAGCGACACAGGAGAAAACACCAGACAGGACCGCCACTGTCGCAGGGTACACCAGACACCAGACACCAGACACTCACACAGACACACACCAGACGAACGCCGGCACGCCGAGCGACACAGGAGAAAACACCAGACAGGACCGCCACTGTCGCAGGGTACACCAGACACCAGACACCAGACACTCACACAGACACACACCAGACGAACGCCGGCACGCCGAGCGACACAGGAGAAAACACCAGACAGGACCGCCACTGTCGCAGGGTACACCAGACACCAGACACCAGACACTCACACAGACACACACCAGACGAACGCCGGCACGCCGAGCGACACAGGAGAAAACGCCAGACAGGACCGCCACTGTCGCAGGGTACACCAGACACCAGACACCAGACACTCACACAGACACACACCAGACGAACGCCGGCACGCCGAGCGACACAGGAGAAAACACCAGACAGGACCGCCACTGTCGCAGGGTACACCAGACGCCAGACGCCAGACGCCAGACACTCACACAGACACACACCAGACGAACGCCGGCACGCCGAGCGACACAGGAGAAAACACCAGACAGGACCGCCACTGTCGCAGGGTACACCGTACACCAGACACCAGACACCAGACACTCACACAGACACACACACCAGACGAACGCCGGCACGCCGAGCGACACAGGAGAAAACACCAGACAGGACCGCCACTGTCGCAGGGTACACCGTACACCAGACACCAGACACCAGACACCAGACACTCACACAGACACACACCAGACGAACGCCGGCACGCCGAGCGACACAGGAGAAAACACCAGACAGGACCGCCACTGTCGCAGGGTACACCAGACGCCAGACGCCAGACACTCACACAGACACACACCAGACGAACGCCGG
This sequence comes from Chirona hameri, assembly GCA_036785665.1. Taxonomy (NCBI): domain Eukaryota; kingdom Metazoa; phylum Arthropoda; class Thecostraca; order Balanomorpha; family Balanidae; genus Chirona; species Chirona hameri. The sequence continues at coordinate 17,794 of JAXIVJ010000364.1, read as the reverse complement.
CACGCCGAGCGACACAGGAGAAAACACCAGACAGGACCGCTACTGTCGCAGGGTACACCAGACACCAGACACCAGACACTCACACAGACACACACCAGACGAACGCCGGCACGCCGAGCGACACAGGAGAAAACACCAGACAGGACCGCCACTGTCGCAGGGTACACCAGACACCAGACACCAGACACTCACACAGACACACACCAGACGAACGCCGGCACGCCGAGCGACACAGGAGAAAACACCAGACAGGACCGCCACTGTCGCAGGGTACACCAGACACCAGACACCAGACACCAGACAAACGCCGGCACGCCGAGCGACACAGGAGAAAACACCAGACAGGACCGCTACTGTCGCAGGGTACACCAGACACCAGACACCAGACACCAGACACTCACACAGACACACCAGACGAACGCCGGCACGCCGAGCGACACAGGAGAAAACACCAGACAGGACCGCCACTGTCGCAGGGTACACCGTACACCAGACACCAGACACCAGACACTCACACAGACACACACCAGACGAACGCCGGCACGCCGAGCGACACAGGAGAAAACACCAGACAGGACCGCCACTGTCGCAGGGTACACCGTACACCAGACACCAGACACCAGACACTCACACAGACACACACCAGACGAACGCCGGCACGCCGAGCGACACAGGAGAAAACACCAGACAGGACCGCCACTGTCGCAGGGTACACCGTACACCAGACACCAGACGCCAGACACTCACACAGACACACACCAGACGAACGCCGGCACGCCGAGCGACACAGGAGAAAACACCAGACAGGACCGCCACTGTCGCAGGGTACACCAGACACCAGACACCAGACGCCAGACACACACACACACACCAGACGAACGCCGGCACGCCGAGCGACACAGGAGAAAACACCAGACAGGACCGCCACTGTCGCAGGGTACACCAGACACCAGACACCAGACACTCACACACACAGACCAGACGAACGCCGGCACGCCGAGCGACACAGGAGAAAACACCAGACAGGACCGCCACTGTCGCAGGGTACACCAGACGCCAGACGCCAGACACTCACACAGACACACACCAGACGAACGCCGGCACGCCGAGCGACACAGGAGAAAACACCAGACAGGACCGCCACTGTCGCAGGGTACACCAGACACCAGACACCAGACACTCACACAGACACACACCAGACGAACGCCGGCACGCCGAGCGACACAGGAGAAAACACCAGACAGGACCGCCACTGTCGCAGGGTACACCAGACACCAGACACCAGACACTCACACAGACACACACACCAGACGAACGCCGGCACGCCGAGCGACACAGGAGAAAACACCAGACAGGACCGCCACTGTCGCAGGGTACACCAGACACCAGACACCAGACACTCACACAGACACACACCAGACGAACGCCGGCACGCCGAGCGACACAGGAGAAAACACCAGACAGGACCGCCACTGTCGCAGGGTACACCAGACACTAGACACCAGACACTCACACAGACACACACCAGACGAACGCCGGCACGCCGAGCGACACAGGAGAAAACACCAGACAGGACCGCCACTGTCGCAGGGTACACCAGACACCAGACACCAGACACTCACACAGACACACACCAGACGAACGCCGGCACGCCGAGCGACACAGGAGAAAACACCAGACAGGACCGCCACTGTCGCAGGGTACACCAGACACCAGACACCAGACACTCACACAGACACACACCAGACGAACGCCGGCACGCCGAGCGACACAGGAGAAAACACCAGACAGGACCGCCACTGTCGCAGGGTACACCAGACACCAGACACCAGACACTCACACAGACACACACCAGACGAACGCCGGCACGCCGAGCGACACAGGAGAAAACACCAGACAGGACCGCCACTGTCGCAGGGTACACCAGACGCCAGACACCAGACGCCAGACACTCACACAGACACACACACCAGACGAACGCCGGCACGCCGAGCGACACAGGAGAAAACACCAGACAGGACCGCCACTGTCGCAGGGTACACCAGACACCAGACGCCAGACACTCACACAGACACACACCAGACAAACGCCGGCACGCCGAGCGACACAGGAGAAAACACCAGACAGGACCGCCACTGTCGCAGGGTACACCGTACACCAGACACCAGACGCCAGACACTCACACAGACACACACCAGACGAACGCCGGCACGCCGAGCGACACAGGAGAAAACACCAGACAGGACCGCCACTGTCGCAGGGTACACCAGACGCCAGACACCAGACACTCACACAGACACACACCAGACGAACGCCGGCACGCCGAGCGACACAGGAGAAAACACCAGACAGGACCGCCACTGTCGCAGGGTACACCGTACACCAGACACCAGACACCAGACACTCACACAGACACACACCAGACGAACGCCGGCACGCCGAGCGACACAGGAGAAAACACCAGACAGGACCGCCACTGTCGCAGGGTACACCGTACACCAGACACCAGACACCAGACACTCACACAGACACACACCAGACGAACGCCGGCACGCCAAGCGACACAGGAGAAAACACCAGACAGGACCGCCACTGTCGCAGGGTACACCAGACGCCAGACACCAGACACCAGACACTCACACAGACACACACCAGACGAACGCCGGCACGCTGAGCGACACAGGAGAAAACACCAGACAGGACCGCCACTGTCGCAGGGTACACCAGACGCCAGACACCAGACGCCAGACACTCACACAGACACACACCAGACGAACGCCGGCACGCCGAGCGACACAGGAGAAAACACCAGACAGGACCGCCACTGTCGCAGGGTACACCAGACGCCAGACACCAGACACCAGACGCCAGACACTCACACAGACACACACCAGACGAACGCCGGCACGCCGAGCGACACAGGAGAAAACACCAGACAGGACCGCCACTGTCGCAGGGTACACCAGACACCAGACACCAGACACTCACACAGACACACACACCAGACGAACGCCGGCACGCCGAGCGACACAGGAGAAAACGCCAGACAGGACCGCCACTGTCGCAGGGTACACCAGACACCAGACACCAGACACTCACACAGACACACACCAGACGAACGCCGGCACGCCGAGCGACACAGGAGAAAACGCCAGACAGGACCGCCACTGTCGCAGGGTACACCAGACACCAGACACCAGACACTCACACAGACACACACACCAGACGAACGCCGGCACGCCGAGCGACACAGGAGAAAACACCAGACAGGACCGCCACTGTCGCAGGGTACACCAGACGCCAGACACCAGACGCCAGACACTCACACAGACACACACACCAGACGAACGCCGGCACGCCGAGCGACACAGGAGAAAACACCAGACAGGACCGCCACTGTCGCAGGGTACACCAGACGCCAGACGCCAGACACTCACACAGACACACACCAGACGAACGCCGGCACGCCGAGCGACACAGGAGAAAACACCAGACAGGACCGCCACTGTCGCAGGGTACACCAGACACCAGACGCCAGACACTCACACAGACACACACCAGACGAACGCCGGCACGCCGAGCGACACAGGAGAAAACACCAGACAGGACCGCCACTGTCGCAGGGTACACCGTACACCAGACACCAGACGCCAGACACCAGACACCAGACACCAGACACCAGACACCAGACGCCAGACACTCACACAGACACACACCAGACGAACGCCGGCACGCCGAGCGACACAGGAGAAAACACCAGACAAGACCGCCACTGTCGCAGGGTACACCAGACACCAGACGCCAGACACCAGACACCAGACACCAGACACCAGACACCAGACACCAGACACCAGACGCCAGACACTCACACAGACACACACACACACACCAGACGAACGCCGGCACGCCGAGCGACACAGGAGAAAACACCAGACAGGACCGCCACTGTCGCAGGGTACACCAGACACCAGACACCAGACACCAGACACTCACACAGACACCAGACACCAGACGAACGCCGGCACGCCGAGCGACACAGGAGAAAACACCAGACAGGACCGCCACTGTCGCAGGGTACACCAGACACCAGACACCAGACACTCACACAGACACACACCAGACGAACGCCGGCACGCCGAGCGACACAGGAGAAAACACCAGACAGGACCGCCACTGTCGCAGGGTACACCAGACACCAGACACCAGACACTCACACAGACACACACCAGACGAACGCCGGCACGCCGAGCGACACAGGAGAAAACACCAGACAGGACCGCCACTGTCGCAGGGTACACCAGACACCAGACACCAGACACTCACACAGACACACACCAGACGAACGCCGGCACGCCGAGCGACACAGGAGAAAACACCAGACAGGACCGCCACTGTCGCAGGGTACACCAGACACCAGACACCAGACACTCACACAGACACACACCAGACGAACGCCGGCACGCCGAGCGACACAGGAGAAAACACCAGACAGGACCGCCACTGTCGCAGGGTACACCAGACGCCAGACACCAGACGCCACGCCGCACCGGCACTGGCACTGGCACAGGCACAGGCACCGGCACCGGCACCGGCACCGGCACCGGCACCGGCACCGGCACCGGCACCGGCACCGGCACCGGCACCGGCACCGGCACCGGCACCGGCACCGGCACCGGCACCGGCACCGGTACCGGTACCGGCACAGGCACAGGCACAGGCACAGGCACAGACACCGGCACAGGCACAATCACAGGCACAGGCACAAGCACAGGCACCGGCACCGCACCGCTCAGTTTTGCCGCCGCTGTCGGATGGTTTCCAATAATGAAGTAATTCATGGCGCCAGCGCGACACAACTCGACGCAGCTCATCAGTACGATATAAATCAGACCGGAGTTGAAGACTGAAGTACGACAATCTAGAGAGACGCTCGGAACCAGAAGCGAGAAAACCCCATTCTGGCCAGGTAATATGACACCACGGGAAAGGAATGCAGAGATGAAAGCGGCATTATGTTGACGAGTGTTACTGGGGGAATAACAGGTGTACTCGGGGTAGTTTCCTATGCATGGCGATGTCCGAGCTTATCCCATAATCCTCTCCCATAATCCTCCAAAGTGTCATATGCGACAGCCGAGAGGCGTCGCATGTACCGTGCACGACATTATATTTAGTGCCAATCAGCCAAGAATATATATTTAGTGCCAACTTGGGCGCAGTAGGAAAGACGTCCAAACGCCGGCACTGGGCTCCACAAGTCAACGGACACAGAGTGACGCTTTCGACAACCTTACAACGTTCGACTTGAAGATACATGTGTATGTAGATAGCTGCGCTAAACGTTGCATGACTTCAAGGTGTTATAACATAACCTGATACCAAACCAGTAAGGCGCCGTAGTTGGCGCCTTACTGGTTTGACAGTACGATGAACCAGCGAGCGCGAAGGAAATGTATGGGCAATTTCAACTCGATCGGGCAAGTAGTTTCTGAGATACAAAAAAGGTGCGCACGTGCGCACGTGCAGAAGCACCCACCTTTGCCTTGTGGGAAAGTGGAGACTGAGAGGTCCCTAACCACACACCAAATTTGAACACAATCGGCTAGCCGTTCCTGAGATATAGAATAGGGGTGTGCACGTGCGCACGTGCAGAGGCACCCCACCCTGAGTTGTGGGAAAGTGGCGGCTGAGGGGTCCCTAATCACACACCAAATTTGCACACAATCTGCCCAGCCGTTGCGAAGTTTTTGCGAGAAAACACTGTTCAACACCACTCACGCGGCACGCGCCACGCGCAGTGGTAGTCACCCACATGATTCGGCACTGGTCTCAAACAGGGTAGGTTGGATGAGGCTGCTCAACAAAGAAGCCCGCTTGTCAATGGGGTACCACAATTGAACCTATTGTAGATGGCGCTGATGATCAACGGCTACCAAGCGGACCGGCGGCTGTGCGTCCAGAGTGTAGGGCGCATTGTTTACGGCGGAGTTTTGAAGGAGTTAGAGTGGTACAGATGTGTTCAAACTTATACGAAATGTTGGTGTCTTGAGTGTATTCGAAACCTGAAAGCATGTCTCGCGGAGGTCAATCGTTTGACCTCGGGATGTCAAAGAGTGCCCGCGAGGTCAAATATCGGGCATCGCATAACTTTTTCCCTCAAGTACTTATCGAAGTCGTTTCAACGGCTAAATATTCCCACCAGCCTATAGACGGTGCAGAACGAGTGATCTGACCACCCCTGGTCACCGGTTGACCTCAGGGCACAACATAAGTTACCATTATGGCCTATGGGAGAATGACGGGGTACCGCATAATTTTCCTCTAAATCACTTAGAGAACCCATTCCACCACCATCGCCTTCCCTTTAACTCACCAAAGGTGCACAACGCATGAATGGACCCCTCCAGGTCCCCGTTTGACCTCAGGTCACCTGGAAAGGCGCTAATATCCATTTAACGAGCCGTCCAAATATCGTTGTTTACCGGACGATTGTGTTCAAACTTATACAAAATGTTGGTGGCTATGAGTGTATTCGAACCCTGAAAGAATTTATCCTGAGGCCAATCGTTTGACCTCAGAAGGTCAAAGAGTGCCTGCGATGTCAAATCTTGGGTACCGCATAACTTTTTCCTTAAAGTACTTACCGAAGTCGTTTCAACGGCTAAATATTACCACCAGCCTATAGATGGTGCACTTGACCCCTCCATGTCACCGTTTGACCTCAGGTCACCTGGAAAGGTGCTAATATCGATTTAACGAGCCGTCCAAATACGTATTCGATGTTTACCGACCGATTGTGTTCAAACTTACCTTCGGTGGGTTAAATGGAAGGCGATGGTGGTAGAATGGTTTCTCTAAGTGATTTTTGGAGAGAAAAAAAAACATTATGCGGTACCCCGTCATTCTCCCATAGGCCATAATGGTAACTTATGTTGTGACCTGAGGTCAACCGGTGACCAGGGGCGGTCAGATCACTCTTTGTGCACCGTCTATAGGCTGGTGGGAATATTTAGCCGTTGAAACGACTTCGATAAATACTTTAGGAAAAAAGTTATGCGGTATACAAGACTCGACCTCGCGGGCTCTCTTTGACCTCTCGAGGTCAAACGATTGACCTCAGCGAGAAATGCTTTCAGGTTTCGAATACACTCATAGACACCAACATTTCGTATAAGTTTGAACACATCTGTATCACTCTAACCCCCTTAAAACCTCCGCCGTAAACAATGCGCCCTATACTCTGACGCACAGACGCCGGTCCACTTGGTAGCAAGCAGTTGATCATCAGCGCCTCTAGCGGCGGAAAATGTATTGTGGTGCCTCATTGGACGAGCGGTTGCAGAGATATGAGCTTCTCAAAAGCGTCGCCACCGGCCGGGCCGGGTCGGGCCGGCTCGGGCCGCTCATATTCAGATCTTTCCCATATACCACGGAAGGACGAGCGAGCGCTTCGCGCTCGCTCGTAACAATTGGCAACCAATCACGACTGAAGTGTGTTTGCAGAGTTGTGCATATCCGTAACATTACAAATATGATAACGGCGGCAGCCACGGCCCACGACACCATGCCTTCCTATTGGTGGAGGAAGGCATCGGACTGGTGCACGCCATACACAATGCGCCAATGATCGCACCTACAGTCTTGTTTGGGTTTCAAGAGGACTGGAGCGGTACACACGTATGGTGATACCGGCGCCGGTGATACCGGGAGGAGGGCGAGGTGGCCGTGGAGTCGCCGTGGAGTGGCTGCTGTTTAGCGCAGCGTCGAGAGGTTTCTGCTTCCCGGCTGGATTAATGTTGAACAGAGTTGGTCTGGGGTGACATGAACTGTACAGTTGTCGGGCAATGGACCGCTTCAAATACACACCAGTCCTCAAAATAACCGGCCAATTAATGCAAACATGTTGGCTCGGCTGCCGGTATACAGAGGCCTCACATGTATCTCAGAGTCCCACTCGACCACTCCAGCATGACGTAGCATGAGCATAGGCGTACACAAGGGGGGGGGGGCAAACGGGGCAATTCCCCCCCCCCCCTGAAGGTCTGTACGTGCCCCCTTTGGTCGAAAAAAAAAGAATGATTTTTTGCTTTTTTCAGGGAAAATGGTGAAAATATGCCCTTTTAAAAATATAGTGGGCCAAATCCGTGATTTATTTTTGGTGGGGGTACTTTATGCCCCCCTGAGCAAAAATTGCCCCCTCCTGGAGTAAATCCTGGGTACGCCACTGAGCATGAGAAGGGGACGACCCTAAATGTAGCCACACATCCACAGACCTCTGGGCTCTACATTGCAGACATGAAGAAGTGCCGCGTGAATATAACTTTGCCATCTTTGACACAACATGACATTGCAACTCCAAGTCCAGCCCTCCCCGAGTACCTTTTATAGACACGGCGCCGTGGCTGCTCCTCCAGACATATGCAGGAAAAGTCACGTTCGTCTCCTCGAACGACTCTGACTGAGTCACCACACGGGCGTCATATGAGCAACAACATCCGTCATCCCGGCGGTCAGAACTAGTCGGATACTCAAGGCCAGCTGGGAGAAATGGGACCATCGTGTTGGCTGTTACAACACAGGACTGGTTTTGGCACACGGCTTGGTTTGTTTGGATAACGAGATTGGCATGAAGCTCAGTCGACAGGGCTTCTGTCTCCAGGTTATGCGAGATGCGTTTGAGTAGCTTCGGAGCTCGCTGTATCCCTGGCGGGAGTTACAGTGCTCAGTTGCTATGCAGGTACTTTGAACAGATCAGATAGTCTCAGAAGGCTGTTTTGATTAGCCTGCTTTTAAGCTTGTGTATACACAAAACTGTCTGCATTCAAAGCAAACGATGAAATGTCATGATGTGATTCACTGGCCTGGTGCTATTATGGTTCCATAAATAAACTGGTCTACTAATAGAGAGGGCTCTTGTCGTAAAAGTCCCCATTCAAACTATCCAGAACAAACATAATGATGACCGGCCCCCAACGGAGAGGATTTGGTAGCGTCACGTGACATGTTGGTTATAGTTATCTTGATGATGACGGTCGAAGGATCGGCCAAATGAGCTATCTGTGAGTCAGATATGTGAGTCGCCTGCACTGCCTCCCCTCTCCAAACGCCTTTCCCATCGTCCATCACAAGAAAACACCCCGTGCGTGTAACCAAGATGCACCAGTTCTCACCCCCCCCCCCCCCCCCCCCATCTCACCGACACTCACCTTCAGCTTGGGATAGAAGTCGGGGAAGCGGGCGGGCGCGAGTTCGAGCGCGGCGCACAGACGCCGGTAGTGCGCCAGAATACTGCGCAGCGTCTGCGCCGCGCACAGGTGGTCAAAGTGCTCCGAGGCGTGGCCCGGGTGCGCCGCATCCGGCGACAGACTGCTGCTGTGCGGCATGGCGACTGCGAGCGGCGAGAGACACGGACGGAGACTGCCGGCCGGCCGAGGCGCATCCTGGAACACACAGCGTACCCGCGTCAGAGGCAGAGGCACGGCAGATAAGACGCTATCGGCGCCGCCGAGTGCGATTGGTTCCTGCGATCCATATACGGGCGTGTATACACGCGCGCGCGTACTGGTGTTTACAAACTCCAGACTCCCGGTGCCGCGGCAGTGATAGCGGGGTAGCGGCAGTGATAGCGAGGTAGCGGCAGTGATAGCGAGGTAGCGGCAGTGATAGCGAGGTAGCGGCAGTGATAACGAGGTAGCGGCAGTGATAACGAGGTAGGGGCAGTGATAGCGAGGTAGCGGCGGTGATAGCGAGGTAGCGGCGGTGATAGCGAGGTAGCGGCGGTGATAGCGAGGTAGCGGCAGTGATAGCGAGGTAGCGGCAGTGATAGCGAGGTAAGGGCAGTGATATCGAGGTAGCGTTGGTGATAGCGAGGTAGGGGCAGTGATAGCGAGGTAGCGGCGGTGATAGCGAGGTAGCGGCGATGATAGCGAGGTAGCGGCAGTGATAACGAGGTAGGGGCAGTTATAGCGAGGTAGCAGCAGTGATAACGAGGTAGGGGCAGTGATAGCGAGGTAGCGGCGGTGATAGCGAGGTAGTGGCAGTGATAGCGAGGTAAGGGCAGTGATAGCGAGGTAGCGTTGGTGATAGCGAGGTAGGGGCAGTGATAGCGAGGTAGCGGCGGTGATAGCGAGGTAGTGGCAGTGATAGCGAGGTAAGGGCAGTGATAGCGAGGTAGCGGCGGTGATAGCGAGGTAGGGGCAGTGATAGCGAGGTAGCGGCGGTGATAGCGAGGTAGTGGCAGTGATAGCGAGGTAAGGGCAGTGATAGCGAGGTAGCGTTGGTGATAGCGAGGTAGGGGCAGTGATAGCGAGGTAGCGGCGGTGATAGCGAGGTAGCGGCGATGATAGCGAGGTAGCGGCAGTGATAACGAGGTAGGGGCAGTTATAGCGAGGTAGCGGCAGTGATAACGAGGTAGGGGCAGTGATAGCGAGGTAGCGGCGGTGATAGCGAGGTAGTGGCAGTGATAGCGAGGTAAGGGCAGTGATAGCGAGGTAGCGTTGGTGATAGCGAGGTAGGGGCAGTGATAGCGAGGTAGCGGCGGTGATAGCGAGGTAGTGGCAGTGATAGCGAGGTAAGGGCAGTGATAGCGAGGTAGCGTTGGTGATAGCGAGGTAGGGGCAGTGATAGCGAGGTAGCGGCGGTGATAGCGAGGTAGTGGCAGTGATAGCGAGGTAAGGGCAGTGATAGCGAGGTAGCGTTGGTGATAGCGAGGTAGGGGCAGTGATAGCGAGGTAGCGGCGGTGATAGCGAGGTAGTGGCAGTGATAGCGAGGTAAGGGCAGTGATAGCGAGGTAGCGGCGGTGATAGCGAGGTAAGGGCAGTGATAGCGAGGTAGCGGCGGTGATAGCGAGGTAGGGGCAGTGATAGCGAGGTAGCGGCGGTGATAGCGAGGTAGGGCGATGTGACAGCAGCATATTATCGGCAAGTGCCGGATACAAGTAGCCGGATGTTAGGAAATAGCCGGCTCGGGTCCTGCAAGTCTGACCGTGGCGCGTTATGACGCGAGCCATATATGGTCAATGGTCAAACAGTCGGCATCGTGAGCTCTTCCTCATCAATATCATCAATACGCTAGTACGGGCCATGTGTAACTGTTTGCACAGAAAGCAACATAAGTGCCCTGATAGAGGAAGCAGCTGAGTCGCTCACTGACGTATACCGGACGACAGCCAGCCAGCGTTACCATTTACTGTATATGGTCCTACGGTGACATCTGGTCGCCGTGGGTTACTTGATATATCGTCACTCGGTGATATGGGGGCTCCCCTGTGTCGCCAAGGTCCATATATGGTCACTCGGCGACACCTCGGTTCACCGTGATTGTGGGCCCCCTGTGTCGCCACTGCCCCCCCCCCCCCCCCCCATATATGGTCACTCGGCGACACCTCGGTTCACCGTGACTGTGGGCCCCCTGTGTCGCCGCTGCCCCCCCCCCCCCCCCCATATATGGTCACTCGGCGACACCTCGGTTCACCGTGATTGTGGGCCCCCTGTGTCGCCGCTGCCCCCCCCCCATATATGGTCACTCGGCGACACCTCGGTTCACCGTGACTGTGGGCCCCCTGTGTCGCCGCTGCCCCCGCTTCAGTGTCCACACGACTTTCGCTTAAATTGAAGGTAATTTCCAGGAGAGGAGAAACACGGTCCCGAGTTCGACAGTGAGTTTGTATAACAGACAGATAGACGCACAGGCAGGCAGACAGACGCACAGGCGGGCAGGCAGACAGACAGACAGACAGACAGACAGACAGACAGACAGACAGACAGACAGACAGACAGACAGACAGACAGACAGACAGACAGACAGACAGACAGACAGACAGACAGACAGACAGACAGACAGACAGACAGACAGACAGACAGACAGACAGACAGACAGACAGACAGACAGACAGACAGACAGACAGACAGACAGACAGACAGACAGACAGACAGACAGACAGACAGACAGACAGACAGACAGACAGACAGACAGACAGACAGACAGACAGACAGACAGACAGACAGAGACAGACATACATACAGACAGACAGACAGACAGACAGACAGACAGACAGACAGACAGACAGACAGACAGACAGACAGACACAGACGTGGCAGGCAGTCGCCGCACCCATATCGTACGGTTACGGAAAGAAGACGCGCCCCAGGTCTAATTGATCGTGCAGCTGGCATTGCATTGTGAAAGAAATCCGTGCCGTCTCTAAACGAACAGAAAACACTAAAGGCTGAAACACAGTCTTCTCACAGCTGCACGATGTGGATGCGGGTGCCTATTCAAATACATTGAACGGATGTTGCAGCAACTGCACGATGCGCACGTTGCGGGAAGAAAAAATTGACTGCGGAAATTGACCCATGTATTTGAATAGACGCCCGCAGGCACCCGCATCCACTTGAAGACTGTGTTTCAGCCTTCAATGAAACTCTTGTTTATATGCTGTAGCCCAGGGCACTATAACACCATGACGCTAATGTTGTAGTAAAGTAGTCAGCTACGCACAATGCCATTATTTTGTGTGGTTTTGATATTAAAAATCAACGTTTATTTGTTCCGTATTTGTTCTAGGTTTACGTTGGCAATCGGTCAACTAGCAGATCATTTTGTTGTTATCTTTACGTTACGCCTGCGGCACAGCCACAGGATTCGACACGGCACTGACAGCGGGCACGCCACCGACAGCGGGCACGGCCAGACGGTTCACACTAGACGCGGCTGCCCGCGGCACCAGCCACAGGATTCGACGCGGCACCGACAGCGGACACGGCCAGACGGTCCACACGCGGCCACGCGGCTGCCGGCGGCACCAGACGGCTCTAATGCCGGCCCGCCAGCCGGCCCGCTCCACTCCGCCTTCTTGGCTAGCCCCGTCCTCGGTCCATTAACCTCATTGTCACGTGGCCGATTGTTGTGCGACTTTCCTCCGTAAAACAGAGACACAAGACGAACACCAGAGGTGCACCTACGTCAATACAGGAGGTGGTGCGTGTCATCGGTCCAGTCTTAGACCGTGCAATTAATCAGGTTTTCAGCAATCGGCGTGCCCATAAACCCCGACAGTAACCATAATAAAACTGTCACTCTGACGATGGTCTGTCGCACGCATCCAAGACTAATAACGACGTGTCAGTGTAATGCACACGCCTTTCGTGAAAATAGCAACACAGATTGTCGGCCATGGACTTTCCATACTGACAGCGACCCATGCCTGATCGAATGTCTTGTTTCATAGAAAGAAGTCAGAAATCGGGGAAGAGCGAGAACGAAAGCGGGAGAGAGCGAGAAAGACCGATAAAACACCTACGAAAGCATAAGTAGCACACGTTCCGTAATCAGTACAGCCATGTGATTTGGGTCTGAGACAGATATCTGTATCATGTCTGATAGCTGGAATCGGATAAAAGCCAGATGCTTTCACATCCCACTAGTAAGCCTTTATGTCTTACAGCAAAGCATAACGGAATATTACACCCAGTCCTGCTTAGCAGATAAATAAGATTAGATTTATCCACACCGATAATTTCGTTCGCCCCATTCATGACTCCACTTGGAAGGCAAATGAGGACACAGGAGATAGAGCCGGTCGCGAATACGGAAGACGACCTAAGGAAAAAAGAACGAAGATAGACTTGTTTACATTAAAGGGAATATTTCGCCTTTCTGAAAGTTGTCAAATATACGCTGGTTATAGTAGAAAATATGAAGTAAGTGCTGCTGAAAACGATGGTGATATTTTTCACTCGAAAGGTCACTAACTTTATACAAATTAAGTTTTTAGATTTGGGCGAATTACGTCATTATTGAGCTATATACCGCCGCTGATTGGCTGACAAAGTGGGATTGGCTGAAAAAGTGGCTGTCAGACAATCAGTGGCTGCACCAGCCTGGAGTCATTTTGCAAATGGTAAATTAAATTGCTCACAAACGGTTAAGTTTTGGGGAAAATGACCTTAGAAATTTAGACATTTCAATAACGGCCCAAGATAATGGCGATCTCAGTTTAAAACTAACACAAAGGTGAAACATTCCCTTTAAACGGAGACTAAAACAAGAGGCAGAGGCGGTGACTGGAAATGGACACAGGAAACAGAAACAAAAATAAAGACGGCAGACGAAGGCAAGATACTTAGGGCAGACCGGGGTCACTTGGCCGCCTTTTTTCAAATCAATATATTTAAAATCATGGTCACATTGGATCACTTACACAATGTTAATAGGTGTCAAATGTATTTGTTGTTCCGGTATATTAAGCATACAACGATAGTACAGATCTTTTTAGTAGCATTTACACATTTGTACAGGTCACTCAACCGGCCAAGTCACCCCGGGGCCGGGGCGACATGGCCGGGGGTTGGGATGGAGTAGGTAATTCCCACTGTGGGCGAGTCAGTTTCAACGACGAAGGACGTGAGCAGACCAGTGTATGGTCGCCCCCGCAGGAGAGCATTTTGTGAACACCATCTTGCAGCGCGGCTGTCTGAGACGGTGCCGCCGTTCTTCTGTCGCCGATTAAACCGGACGGGGATGCCGGTCTCGGCAGACACGACTTTCAGGAAGGCGCTATTCCGCACCCGCTCAACCGCAGCCAGCAGTTGGTCACGTGTGAACGCGGCGCGATTGCCACGCTTGACCAAATGCGGATCCGGGGGGGGGGGCAACGGGGTCATGCCCCCCCCCCCCCCCCAGACTGTTCAAGGGGGGTCAAACAAAAGGAGTGAGACTAGACGGGACACGGAGACCAGGAGTGAGACTAGACGGGACACGGAGACAAGGAGTGAGACTAGACCGGACACGGAGACCAGGAGTGAGACTAGACGGGACACGGAGACAAGGAGTGAGACTAGACCGGACACGGAGACAAGGAGTGAGACTAGACGGGACACGGAGACCAGGAGTGAGACTAGACGGGACACGGAGACAAGGAGTGAGACTAGCAAAGGCGTCGCCACGGAGGGGGGGGGGGGCAAGCGGGGAAACTTGCCTCCCCAGAACCTCTGATGCTGGTGTGTATATACCTCTGACTGGTGTATATATACCTCTGACTGGTGTATATATACCTCTTACTGGTGTATATATACCTCTGATGCTGGTGTATATATACATCTGATGCTGGTGTATATATACCTCTGATGCTGGTGTATATATACCTCTGACTGGTGTATATATATATACCTCTGACTGGTGTATATATACCTCTGACTGGTGTATATATACATCTGACTGGTGACTGGTGTATACTGTATATATACCTCTGAATGGTGACTGGTGTATACTGTATATATACCTCTGACTGGTGTATATATACCTCTGACTGGTGTATATATACCTCTGACTGGTGTATATATATATACCTCTGACTGGTGTATATATATACCTCTGACTGGTGTATATATACCTCTGACTGGTGTATATATACCTCTGACTGGTGTATATATACACCTCTGACTGGTGTGTATATATATACCTCTGACTGGTGTATATATATACCTCTGACTGGTGTATATATACCTCTGACTGGTGTATATATACCTCTGACTGGTGTATATATACCTCTGACTGGTGTATATATACCTCTGACTGGTGTATATATACCTCTGACTGGTGTATATATACCTCTGACTGGTGTATATATACCTCTGACTGGTGTATATATACCTATCTGACTGGTGTATATATACCTCTGACTGGTGTATATATACCTCTGACTGGTGTATATATACCTCTGACTGGTGTATATATACCTCTGACTGGTGTATATATACCTCTGACTGGTGTAACTATACCTCTGACTGGTGTATATATACCTCTGACTGGTGTATATATACCTCTGATGCTGGTGTATATATACCTCTGACTGGTGTATATATACCTCTGACTGGTGTATATATACCTCGGATGCTGGTGTATATATACCTCTGACTGGTGTATGCTGTTCCGGCACAGATACAGATCCGAAATAAGTTTAGGGTCAGAAGAAAAAAATGATAAAATCCACAAGTTAGCCTGGACGCCAAAATTGAATTGTTATAAGATATTATTGTCATTTTCCTAGTAAAAAAGTGTTGAGGCAGTTTATGTCTGCCAGACAGATTTGCCCCCAACCTAAAAATCCTGGCGACGTCAATGGGGACAAGAAAGGAGATGGAGACAGAACAGAAGACAAGATGGAGACAAGGTGGGAAACTGAGACTAAGACAGGCGGGAAACTTTTGGTGAATATGGGAAACGGGAGACGGTGGACGGAAGAAGAGACGAGGTAGGCGGGATAAAAGACGAGGTAGGCGGGGCAAAGACGATGACGGACAAAACTACGAACCATGGGGATGGGGGGGGGGCGGGTCCTGAGATGGAGAGTCCACGCACCAGTGGCGGCGAAAGGTATTTTCGGATGGGGGGCAAAGAAACCCAGGGGGACTCCTCGGCCAAAGCCCCCCCCCCCCCCCTCCCCTCCCCTCCCCTCCCCTCCCCTCCCCTCCCCTCCCCTCCCCTCCCCTCCCCTCCCCTCCCCTCCCCTCCCCTCCCCTCCCCTCCCCTCCCCTCCCCTCCCCTCCCCTCCCCTCCCCCCAAAAATGCGCGAAATGGTATCTCTTATATTTTGCGGGGGCCCTAAATGGTCGCAGAAAAACGTCGGACAGACCCATGTTGAAGTCTCAGGCCTTCCGAGGGGCCCCTCAGGCCTACCGAGGGCCCCTCAGGCCAACTGAGGGCCTTCTGTCGGCCTTAGAGGGCTCCTCAGGCTGGCTTGGGCACCTCCGGGGTCTCGGTCATGTTTTCGGTCAAAAAGAAAATAAACGAACTAATTTCTTGGAGGGCCCCTCTAACAAATGGGGCAGGGGGGATCATGTTTGCCCTGCCCCCACCCCCAACTTCTTGAGTGGGGGAAACTCCCTGCCCCCTGCCACGGACAGAAACAGGTGAAGGCTCACGGAGTCGGGACATCTAGACGCCAATGCCGTCTTTAGCAGCTTCTTGTAGAGACGAACAGGGCAATTTGGCCATCTCTGGAAACGAGATATAATCCCCTTGTTGATATTATATGACGAATATGCTAAATGATAATGGAACAAAAAAATGCGATATATTTACATGCAAACGTGTAATTACATTCAATAACGTTCATCGATTGTGCAGTGACCAAGATACTTGTATTGAAACGTTTGCATATATATATATATATATATATATATATATATATATATATATATATATATATATATATATATATATATATATATATATATATATATATATATATATATATATATATATGCAAACGTTTCAATACAAGTATCTTGGTCACTGCACAATCGATGAACGTTATTGAATGTAATTACACGTTTGCATGTAAATATATCGCATTTTTTTGTTCCATTATTATATATATATATATATATATATATATATATATATATATATATATATATATATATATATATATATATATATATATATATATATATATATATATATATATATATATATATATATATATATATATATATATATATATATATATATATATATATATATATATATATATATATATATATATATATATATATATATATATATATATATATATATATATATATATATATATATATATATATATATATATATATATATATATATATATATATATATATATATATATATATATATATATATATATATATATATATATATATATATATATATATATATATATATATATATATATATATATATATATATATATATATATATATATATATATATATATATATATATATATATATATATATATATATATAT